>VMDO01011080.1:0-68506 GCA_007922755.1 Pedetes capensis | reverse complement strand
TTTCCTGTAGTTTTTAATATTTTTCCCTGTAGAATCTTTCACTATTGCCACTAGAAGCTTGAATTTTTCCTTCAATTTTTTATACTTAAGAAAAACAGAATGTTTTTCCCTTTTGATTTTCTATCTCCAGATCTTTACACACATCAGTATGTTTGACTTTGTCCTCTTGAATTGTCTTTTGAAATCTTCTCTTCAGTTCTTTAACTTCATCATGTCTTCCTTTTACTTTAGCTGCTTGACATTCATAGATAACAATAAAAAGCTATATATCCCAAAATCTAGAATTAAGGATTTTGATTCATTAAAAAGAAATGATAAATGTGTTTAACCTAATTTAAACATTATTCAGCACATATGTATCAAAATATAACATGATATACTATTAGTATGTTAAATTTTTAATGTCTTTATGTATGTTACAAAAGAAGTAATAATTTAAAAAGACATAGACAGTTGCAACTACTGAGTTCCAACCACTGTTCTGCAGCACATGGCAGGATTTCTCAGTTGAGTTCATGTAAATGTGATCACTGGCATTAGCATATTTAATTTGGGACATTTTTAGTTTGAACTCTTTAAACTCTTAAGTTGTCCAATATCGGGAGAATGTTATATCTGAGCAAAGAAAGTTAATTTTTCTTGCTTCTGCATTTCTAAAGCCCAATGAGATGCTGAAGCTCTAACTGTAAGACAAGTGGACATCAGAGTGTGGCCTCCTCACATGACCCATTCTGACCCATGAGGCTCTGCTGTGCGTCTTCAGAGTAATTATGCTGAATCGGCTAGTCACTGGTATATACTGACAACTATTTCCCAGGGTCTATGGGGTCAGGGATTATTCACTGTTGGTTACACAATGTAGTCATTTGCCACGATTTCCAGGGGAGAGGGTTGTTATATTGTTTTTCAAATATTTCATATCTAATTTTCCACTTAGATTCACACTTTTAAGTAAATTTAAATGAGTTGTTTAGAATTCTGTATTGGGAATGATTTTATATTAATACCCTGCCATGGCATGACATCATGCTTGTCAAATTATGTCCACAAAGGTCAATTTAAATAGAAGAAATATTACATTGAAGTCGGGTCTTGCAGGGGCAAAAACTGTGAAACTTATCTGTCACTATGCTTCGGTTATCACACAACATTTTTCCGTGCTAGCTATTTTCATGAGCATGAACTGCCAATGTCCTGGGAATACTGTATCACAATGCAGGCATTATTGTAGATAGTTCTTTTTCCCAGGTAAACTAGAAATGACTGCCAGCCTCTAAATGTTAGAAATTGTTACACCAACAACTCTTCTGTTTTATCTATGTCTTAATTAATGTTCCAACTCAATCTTTGTAAAATATGAACAGTTACCATCATTCTAAGTGTGTCCACTTTACATGTAATCAGCAATAAATTACATATCTCTGTCAGGTGACAGAAAAATAAAATTAAAAGATGTGTTTAAAAACTGCCTAGAGGATATTATAAATGGACTATTTTTAAACCAGTTCTAAACATAGTAGTAGTCTGAAGTTTTGGGGAAAAAATGATCATCCATGAGTTAAGGCTTCATTTGCTAGATGAAATTTTATCATCAAATATTGAAACAAAAAAAGAATGAGAGTCACTTCTGACTGAAGCAACTGAGTCACTATTTTCACATTTCTGGTGCTGCTCATTTCATACCTGGACTGAGATCTTGAGATGCATTCGTGAGATTCAAGGTTACCATGGCAACAAGTCATTATTTCCAAAAGTAATTTGAAACATCTCAAGATTGTGGCCCTTCCATATTCCTATATGAAGCTACAAAGGAGAAGTGTTAGTTAGCTTTAGAAGCATTCTCAATTCAGGCAGCAAGGGAGAACTGCAATATTTTTCTTCAAAGCAGTGAGCCCTGGAGGAAACTTAATTGAGCATTTTAGGAAACTTAGTCTGTCAGGGCATAAACCGTGCTGACATAACATTTTTTGTAATCTTGCAGGCTGTGTGGAAAAGTCTATATATGACTAGTTGCATTCTTTCCGTTAAAATTAATACCAATAAAATATAAACCATAATTCATTTAAAGCTTCATTTCTTCTGTCTTATTTGTAAGGACAAATCATAGCATTTGGTCTTTTCCTATGTGACACACCACTTGTGGAACTTGACTTACATCATGCTATCAAACAATCTACCTTCTACCTTTAAGACTTAATGATGACCAAAAAAATAGTGTACCATCAAAATAATTCTTTATAAAATAAGTCTAGCTGGTAACTATCTTGCAGTCTCCAAAGTTCCAAGGATATGCACCATTTCTAAAGCTTTAAGAAGTGAAATTATGAGCTAAAACACAGTCTGGTATCTAAAGAAATTCACACCCTAATCCACTCTGTGTAAGATACTTTTGTACAATATTAATAATATTTTGCCCTCAACTTTGATCATAGTTTTGTCATTTCTACCGCATAAATTCGTATATTTAGACTCAGGGACATTAACTATGTTGTCAGTACTTAATGAGAACTAAAATTACAATGAAGTTCTTTGATGCAAATGCTTGTTTCCTTGCCACGGTGGCATGGAGGCTGTGTGGTTATCATGTGAATGGGACCTACGAGAACTGGACTTGGGCAGATGTATTTTACAGATTACAGAAAGAAACACAGGCAAGTTAATGAAAAATGGAGACAATTCTGAGTGGAGAGCTGTAATAGGGGTTTGTAATGGTCACTAGTCATGGGAAATAAGTGGGTTTTCCTGTAAAGCAAACTTTGCACAAGGCAAAGGGATGAGGGACAACAGAGCTCTGTCATGGAGTGATCGTTTCTAAAACAAAACAATTTGGCAATGTGAAAAAATTTCCAAAATAAGCACTTTGCTGTATTTCTAATATGCATTTAAAATGTTGTTATGTGCCTTCAAGTTGAATCTAACTACTTGCGGTGGCTCTATGAATAATAGAACAAAACACTGCCCAACGCTATGCTACACACACGATCTATTCTTGTTTGAGCCATTGTTGCAGTCACTGTTTTTTCTCATTTTGAGTTGTGTCACATCAGCAAATGGAGGTCCCTGGGACTTTATTCCTTTCCATCATTAAGGTTGACTCTACCTTGAGGAGGCAACTCTTCCCTAGTCGAATGCCTTCCAGCCTTGGGGGCACATTTTCTAGCACCATATTTGACAGCTTCTCTGCTATTCGTAGGGTTTTTGGTTGGCTAATTGTTTTGGGAGTGGGCTGCTGCATCCTTTTCTCAAGTCTATCTTTGTCTGGAAGCTCAGCTGAAACCTGTCCACCATGGGTAGCCCTGCTGGTATCTGAAATTCCAGAGGCTTAGCTTTCAATATCGTAGGTACATGCAAGACCCCACAGCATGACAAGCTGAGAGATATGTGGAGGATATTATATATATGTGTATATATATGTGTGTGAAAAAAGAAATATATATGTACATATACATATATAATAAATGAGAATATATATATAGAATATAAATAATATGTGTGTGTATATATATATATATATATATATATATATATATATATATATATTATATGACATGGTCTCCAGTTTATAGATAGTTTACTATGGGACTCATAGACCTCTATAATTGCATGAACCAATTCCCTTAATAAATCCCTGATCCTCTTTCTTTCTCTGTCTCCTCTCATCCATCTCTACCTCCCTCTTTCTATAGCTTATTGATTCCATTCCTTGAGAATCCTAATACAGAAGTAGAAAGAACACATGTTAGATATGATTTTTCCATTCTCTTTTCGATCTATAACATGCTTAAAATTAACTATTGATTGTGCCCCTTTCTTCTTCAATTTATTGTTGTGGTTTGTAGATGCCACCAAGTTGGGCCCAACTCACAGTGACCCTATGTACAACAGAATGAAACACTCCCCAACACTGTGCCATGACCAGCACTATGTCAGTGCTTTCTGCTCTTCATGAGGTTTTTGATGGCTGATTGTTTCAGAATTGTATCAGGAGTGGACTGCCAGGTCCTTCTCTTGCCTTTTAATTATAAATAATATAAATTATAAATTATACTATCTACATATCTACCATCTACCTGCATATCATTTGCCTATCTATCATTTATATCCATATATTGGAAACAAACATCACTGATCATGGCTCATGATGGGACATGTAATTTAATGTTCTCCAACTATAATGTTTGAAACACAGGTGATGCATTTTAGATTTCTTTTTTTCACTTTCTATATTTTTAGGATGGGAGAAGGACGTGACAATCTACTCCCAAGGCAATCTTGAAACAATCAGCCATTGAAAACCCTATGGAGGTCACTATGAGTTGGACATGACTCGACAGCACCTAACAACAACATATTCTTAGGAAAACCATATTTTTTCATATTGTATATTTGAACTCTTGTATAATGAACTTTGGTTGCTATTTTAATTTTTATTTAAATAGCATAGTTTTGTGAAATTTTTAATGTCATAACTGTCTTTGAGATTGTGGCAACTAGTAATGCACAGCAGATGGTAGTGGTGGGGAATAAGTAGGGAATGAATAAAATGCCCTAAAAATTTGGTTGCATTGCTATACATAAACTTTTTAATCAACATAGATTTAATTTACTCTTTCACTTTACATATATCAAAGGAAAAAAATCACAGAAAAATATCTATCACTGAAATTCTTTATCAAGATAACATAAGTAGCAAAATACCAATTTAATGGAAAAGGAGTAGAACTTTATCCTTTGAGCCAAAATTAGTGGGAACCATCAACATTACAGTCACTGTTATCAACTAGCCCCAAAGATATGAATGTAATTATGAGATTGTGGAATTTAAAATCATATGAATAGGTGGAAAAGATGGAAGGAATGATTATGAACAAACAGCAACAATCCTTTGTATTTACTCATCCTTCAGCATAAAACTGAAATATGTCTACTATGTGTAGATGCATGTCTCCTAAATATGGCTACTTGTAAGAGGGAAAAGCAATGGAGATGTTAGGGGAATTCGGAACTATCAGAATACAGACAGTTGCGTTGCTAATTTAGGGAACAAAGTACAATTTACTTAAATTAATCGTTTCATATCCTTTAAAATGTCTAAAGTAACTGAGTGGAACATTTAGAAAAGTTGACCAAATCCTCTTCTAGCATAAATCTTTTTATAATTTTTGGAAAGTGTCATACTTTATTAAATATACTTCATTAAAACGATGCCATTTTTTAACTGTGTTTTTCCATCTGTGCATGCTGGAAGCACTGCTTTCATTGCTGAATAACAGATGCTATCTGCAGTCCTAGTAGATAAAATCGACTCTTTATTACTATTTCTGTGAAGACGCATCTCTTTGTCCAAGAGTGCTACAATTAAGATGATCCATATGGGAGACCAACTGAACAAATACTTTTCTACCATAACCAATTTTTGTTAAGGCATCAATAAAATTTATATTGTGACAATTATCCTACTAGCCTGTAATAGCACATGAAAGTATAAGTTTTGTGTAGTGCCATGTCATGAATCGAGGTTTTGTATATGCAATTGATCAGCAATGACAGCATACAGGTAGATATGCCCCAAATTTGTTGGGCATATCCAGGCATTTCAAAAGGTATTTTAAACTAATTTTGGTTGACATAAACTTTAAAAAACTTGAACAACAGTTTCCTAGGGCCTCTCAAAGAGTCCAATTGGAGAGAACATTAGGGTTAATACTGACTCAGACAAGTCCTCGTAAGCAGTGCTCCTTATGCTGCAAAGGGGCCCTCCGGATTGTAGAGTTATGAGGCTGTCCTGTCTACAGCAGGACCCAGGAGGCTGTGCTTCCAGACCTGTCATTTTCCTCTACTCAGATTTGTCACTGTTTTTTTCTGCAGATTCTAATATTTGAATGCCTCCAAAGGGCAGGCCTGCTTCAGACAGTGGTTTCAGAGAAACTGTAAGGGCAATTTGTCTCCTCCTCTGCAGAAAAGTGCATGCATTTATAATTTTGGGCATGGAAGTTTCTGCCCAGAGAAACTGGATTCACAATTGTGAGCAGGCAGGTCAGTGTTCAACAGAGCTGAGATGACAAGCAATATCATCTCCAGATGGTAAGAGGAAGGATACCATTCTTGTTGTTGTTGTGTTGTTGTTGTTAGGTGCCATCGAGTCGGTATCTGACTCATAGCGCACCTCATAGGGTTTTCAATGGCTGACTGTTTCGGGATTGCCTTGGGAGTGGATTGCCAGGTCCTTCTCCCTTTTTTGCGGTGCTGGGAATTGAACTCAGGACTTCAGAGACTGCAGCGCAGTGCTCTAGCAACTGAGCTAAATCCCAGCCCCGGATACCATTCTACAAGACTAGAATTCCAAAAAGGCAACTTTCTTATATCCTGTAAGAAGGTGATAATGATGGTCATTGTGAGCTGACATTTCTGGAAGCTTTCTACTTATTCACTAACAATTACTTAATTACTTATTTATTGAGCATCAAATATTTGGAAAACACTTTTCCAGGCACCAAGAATTCAGGGCAAACCAAGACAGATGAAATCTCCGCATTCATGGAATTTCATTCCATTGTGAAGCAACAATCATCATTTAGAGAACTGGGAAGAAAACCAAAGTTGTTATTGGAGTCAGTGAAATCTCTGGATTTAAATTTTGACTCCATCTGTATTTATATCTTATGCAAAATAGTTGAACTGGGAACTTCAGACTTTCCATTGATAAATAAGAGTTTATGCTCTCTAGAAGAGGCTTTTCATTTTGAGTGGTGTCACATCAGCAAATGGAGGTCCTAGGGGCTTTACTTCATACCTATTATTAAGGTTGACTCTACTTTTGAGGAGTCAATTCTTCCCCAGTTGTTTGTCTCTTGAATGCCTTCCAATCTGGGGGGTGTCATTCTCCAGCACTACATTTGAAAATGCTTCTGTGATAGTCATAGGTTTTCAATGGCCACTTGTTTCGAGAGTGGGCTGGTGGGCCCTTCTCCCAAGTCTACCTTAAGTCTGGAAGCTCAGCTGAAGCCTGCCCACCATGGGTGGCCTTGCTGGTATCTGAAATACCAGTGGCATAGCTTTCACCATCACAGCAACATGCAAGTCCCCATGGCAGGACAAGCTGACAGACACATGGGCTGCAGCAATGGGCTTAAACATGAAAAGACCATGTGTATGGCACAGAGTATGGTAGTGTTTTGATCTATTATACATACGGTCACTCTGAGTCAGACCTGGCTCAATGACACCTAACAATGACATAAGAGTCTATATTGACTTACCTCAATTCATGTGGGTTTATTATAAAGACACATGCGGGAATATGAGGAACATATTACATGCCAAGAATATACCACGGACTGCCAAAAGAACCAACAAATCTGTCCTAGAAGAAGTACAACCAGAGTGCTCCTTGGAAGCAAGAATGGCCAAACTGCGTCTTACATATTTCGGACATGTATTCAGGAGAGAACAATCCCTGGAGAAGGACATCATGTTTGGGAGAGTGGCAGGTCAACGCAAAAGAGGAAAACCCTCCACCAGATGGATTGCCATAGTGTCTGCAACAATGGGCTTAAACATGAATAAGATCGTTTGCCTGGCACAGAATCGGGAAGTGTTTCGATCTGCAGTACACAGGGTCGCTATGAGTCGCACTCGACTCGATGGCACCTAACAACAACAACAACAACAACAACAACAATTACATGTCAAACAGTCCTTTCAGATCATTGACAGACTGCAAGGTTCTAAGAAATGACATCATGGTTTTGGTAGGGTTACATAATTCATTGTCAAGTCAGAATAAGGGATGACATGTGCGGAAGTGTTTTCTCATTCAACCTCATAATCTGTCAGGGGAAACCCCCATGAACATAGACAAAATGACTTGCTTATCATGACACATTTCCTAAAGGGGAAGAGCACATCTCCTAACCACTGGCCTGGGCTTTCCATCCACAGCATAGATTCATGGCACACTTTTTCCATCACAGTGGTTTACTCACTCTGTAAATTCAGTGATTTTTATCCCTAATGCACTTCCTATCTCTTAAATATGTCTAATGTGTGATTTGACATTTCATTCCTGTCTTTACAAGGTCATTTAGAAAACTCATGAGTTCAATTTGAGGACTTCAAATGTCATTTAAAATAGTCTTAGGATTTAGAAAAAGATTTCTCCCCCAAATTTGTTCCTGTATATATATATATATATATATATATATATTAATTAATGCTTTTAAGCAAATGATAGCACAAGTTTATAAAGACTCTAAATAAAATCGCCAGACACTGACAGCTTGAGATCTAGCCAGGCTTAGCACCATTCTTGCTAATTGCTGCCATTGCAAATTAATGGAAGCCTTTTAAATCTCCTGACAGTGGTTATGCAACTTTCTACAGATAGAAAGAACTCTAGGCAAAACATAACAGATGCATCATTAATATGCAGCTTGCATAGGCTTCAAAGCTTGGAGGTTTTTTTGAGTTTTTCCCTACCTCATTATATGTCTCATGGTCAAAATTGATCAATGAATCTTCCATCTGAGAAAGAATGGAATGGTCTGGTTCAAATGGGTCTCATCCCTTTCTATTTAAACTTCAAGAAGTAAAAATTAAACCATATTCTCCTTAAGAATATGCTTGTTTTCATAACCATATGGTTAAATCATTATTATCAATTCAAGTACTTTCATTCTACTTTTTTCATTCTTTTCTGAATCCAGTAGTACTTACAATTCTCCAAGCTTGTGTGGAAGACCAATCTGTTCATTGTGTCATTTAAATCATCAATGTTTTCTGACAGTAGGAATGTCATACCAAATTTATTGTAAACAATAACAAAAATCCATACAATGGAATTCTTTAGGCAGCTTCAACTTTAGCCATTTAAAAATGTACATACAAGCATGTATGTGTATAACGTAGCTAACATGTATATATATACTTGTGTCCATGTTAGTCTGTACACACGTGTATGTTTTAAGTGCCATCAATCAGGTCTGCCTCATAGTGACCCTATGTACAAGAGAATGAAACACTATATAACCCAGCATATGTTAGATTTAGATACATATAACAAAGATACCTACTACTGAGAAAATGAGTAATATTAAATTGATATTTCCTTGTTCCATATTAAACTGAGACCCAGATTCCAAGTACTTCCAAATCTAATTGCAGAGGTTAGACCATCAAAGGGGAACTTGCATAGAGAGTGGTCCTAGTTTGTTTCAATTAATGCAGTTTCTCAGACAAATTTCACTAGAGAAAATGACTAAACCACCATCACTACCACAACAAAAATCCACAAAGGCCTTGGCAGCCTATCAAGTGAGCAGCAGTCCAAGAGATCAATGATGTAAGAAGGGAAGAAAGCCTGATGGAGTTATTCTTGGTTTCCTCTCTTCCTTCTATACCCCACCTTCCATGGGCTTTTGGGTCTTCTTTCAAAATATCAAGAGCTCAGTAATTCTGAGTAACTCCTCTGTTATCACTCTGCCTAGAACCAGCATCACTCTATATCTGGATTATTATCATTATTACTTTTGCACTACTAGGGGTTTGAACCCAGGGCCTCGTGCATGCTAGACAAGTGCTGTACCACTGAGCCATACTCCAGCCCTTTTTTAGTTTTTACTTTTTTATTTTGACACAGGGTCTCATTAAGTTGTGCAGGCTACTGCTGGCCTCAAATTCATGACCCTCCTGCCTCAGCCCCCAGAGTTGGTAGGAGCACAGATGTGCACCCTGCTCTCAGCTTGGATTAGTTTCTTAATTCATCCCTGCTCGCAAACTTGTCCCCCACATTGCAGATCAAGCTTTTGTCAACATAGCGGTCAGAGTGAGCCTTTCAAAAATAAGAAAATCATACTGTTTACCTGTATGAGACCTGGCAGGGACTCTCATTCCTCTCAGATGAATATTGAAGCTCACATAATAATCCTCCATGATCTGGCTTAATATCATCTCTTACTTCGGTAATTACCGAATCTTCCTGTTGCCATATATTGGTATTTGGCTTCTCTTCCACTCCCACTGGCTTCCTTAATCTTCTCAATCTCTTTTAATTTCCTCATAAAACTCCTCCAGGATGCCCTCTCAGGGCTGTGCATCATCTGCCTTGTACTTCTGGCATTGTTTCCCCAGCCTACCATGAGGATTACACCCTCTCCTTTTCTAATCCTTTGGGAAATGTTGCAGGTCATGAGACCTGTGCTCATTTTATCTCCACCTTAAAAATTTCAATACCCATCTTTTTGCTCTGTTTTTGTATTGAACTTATCATGTCTAACATATTATTTGATATTCTTACTTATTAGGCTTATTAGTCATTATAGCTTCCACTCACTAGAGCATTAAGTCCCAGGGGGTAGAGACATTTCTGCTTGGTTCATGCATACATCTCATTCTGGAGAAAGACAACGTGACTGGGACTAGTGAGGGGACTCTAATATTTCAGTGATTGATAGAGGAAATGGCAACAGCAAAGGACACAGAAAAGATCAGACAGAAAGCACCCAAAGAATAAAGACAATGCTGAGGGATAATGAACCAAAGTCTGAGAAGGTTTGGGATTTAACAATAGGGAGATTTGGGAAGATAGGATGAGAACTATGTCAGTGGGCTTTTGGGGGATAAAGTTAAATGAAACATATTGGTAGATGTTTTAAAATTTTAATTAAAGAGTTGATTTATCATCTTTCAACATTAACAGAAAGTTTAGGGATAAAGGAAAGAAAAGAGAGTGGTAAAGGACAAAAAAAGAGGGAGAAAGGAAGTAATAAAAAATAAAAAACACAATCCCAGTAACTTATTAGGTGGAAGCAGGAGTATTGTGATTTTTGAGACCAGAATAATCTGTGCAACTTATCAGGACCTTGTCTCAAAAATAAATAAGTCATAAGTAAATAGTATAAAAATACAAACAGAAGAGAGAGCCAATTATTAAGTATAAAAGATAAGATCTAGGGAGATCCTTGTCAGTAAGATTAGGGACAACATGGAAGGCAATTTTAGAAACATCTCTGCTTGTGAGAAGGAAAAAATACTAGAAAAAGATACTAGAAAATTACTGGGAAGTTGAGAAAGTTTGTGTGAGTTTGTGTCTATTTTCTCTATTGGATGAGACAAGTTTGTAATTTTAGTATAAGATGTGAATGAGTAGGACAAAATGTTTCCAAAGAATAGAAAAGAAGGCTAAGAAAATAGTGTATGGATCTATACCCACTCTGCCATTGTTTCATGATGAACATGCAGAATTATGTGGAATGATTCCTATAACAACATGTAGGGAAGTCCTATTCTATTTTTATATGAGACTTAGGATAAGTACCTTACCTTGTATTATCCAGTTCATAAGCAGAATTACAAGTATGTATGCCTAGGTAGTCACACTTGCGGATCCATTTTCTTCACCACTAAGATCAAAGCCTCCATAATGGAATGGAAATAGCTCATTAGTGGAAGAGACAAAGCTTATTGGGATGTGTTTGAAGACACAGTCAAGATTGGAGTTTCTAGTTGTTAGTATCTCCTTTCAGCAAAGCTCTGTGATTTTCTTTAGCAGCACTTAGAATACCGGTTGCATGCTTGAGGGCTGGGATTTGAATTGGTTCAGTGTTGCAAGTTTTTACTGGTAGTTGTGATTGAATAAAAAGTGTGCAAGATATTTAATTTCTTCAGGAAGGAAAGATTTCTTTGGGAAGAAATTGTGTGACCTAAGTTGTTTGAGGAAAAAGTACCCTTACAAGGAGGAAAGGTGCAAAGAACCAAAAGTATAAATGAGGTTGAAGAAGAGATAACTTGTTTGTAATGGAAAGAGAATTGGAAATGTGGATGCTATAGGAAACAGAAATCACTATTTCAATAATGGATCGGTTGTGTTATGGTGATGTTTTGGGTTTCTAATAAGGTAGGAAGAGTAATGCTATTAGTCATGGTCGTGTTGTTACATGGTGGTGTTAGGACTTACAGCGACCCTAGGTACAGCAGATCAAAATACTTCCCTATTCTGTCATAGTATTAGATATTAAAATACTGAATGCTGGTTGGAGGTTAACCAGGATAATGACAAGATATGGCAGAAAAATGACGAGCAATAAGCCAAAATTCCCAAAGGTATAAAGAAATAAGGTCAATAAATTGGATTTCTTGTAGTAAAAGATGCTCTTTTTGGTATAATCCACTAGGTATAAAAGTTTTATATGAAATAGTGATCTCAAAGTAGTATTTGGAAACAAAAAAGCTCATGATATTATCTATGATGAATAGTATGGTAGAATGAGCATCCTAGCTAGCTTGGACCTTGCTAAGGTGGTGTCTTCAAACAGGGCTATGATTATAAAGAAAGTTCCCTTAAGACATGGAGAAGGCAAAATCCTTCCTATGCTGTGAAATGACCAAGAGAGGAGAGTGATGGGAGCTTGGTTCAACAGAATAACTCCAGAGAAATTTAGGGCATTAAATTTAGATGGCTAATGGGACTCTAAAATTTAGAGGATGGTGTGAGGAATTGTGCATTTCAAATAATGACAAATTCTTAGAATAAATTCTTAGAATAAAAGTAAATTATGTATGGAAATTAGTTATTGTGAAAGTATTATTGCTCTGATCATTATGACATTGTGAGTCAGTGCCTCAGGCAGACACCCTTTTGCTCCACAGCCTGCGTTCAAAGTCTGTATAGGTGGAGACTGGTCAGAAGTAACTGATAACCATTTCCTTTGTTTACTTTACCACCTGACTGAAAAATAGGGCTGATGAATATTTACAGCAATGGATAATATATGTGTATCAATATATTTCTATCAATATCTATCTATCTATCTATCTATCTTTCTATCTATCTATTATCTATCTGCAGCCATAGCATCCTAGCATCTGATCCCACCTGATCTCAGGAGCTAAGCAGGGTCCACTTGGTTAGTCCTTGGATGGGAGACTGCCTGAGAATACAAGGTGTTACCAGCTAAGGAGAAGGACCTGGCAACCCATTCCCAAAACAATCTACCAATGAAAACCCTATACCTAGCAGAGAAGCACTGACAATAAGCACAGTGTTGGAGGGTATTCTGTTCTGTTGTACTTTGAGTCACTATGCGTTGAACCTAACTCGAGGGCACCTACCACAACATCCATCTATCTATCCATCTGTCTGTCTGTCTGTCTGTCTGTCTGTCTGTCTGTCTGTCTCTCTCTCTCTCTCTCTCTCTCTCTCTCCCTACCTACCTACCTATCTACCTGTCTGTCTTTCTGTCTATCCATCGATCCATCTGTCAAAGAAAGAGAAAGACAGAAAACAGGGTATTTTAAATTTTAATTTTCTTACATCAAAGAAAAAATATTCTGAGGTAAACTGAGTTTTCCAGTGGAGCTTCAAAATTAACTTCAGTGTGCTGATAGCCAAAACAAGGAGAAAAATGATTTGTGTTTGTTTCCTTGACTGAAGAGCAGAAGCCCACATACTAGAATCCATTGAGATGACAAAAAAGACAGACAACATAGGTGTAAGATCACACATGTACTCAGACAACCTGTATTTGATGTGAGTTCCCTAAAAGTTGTTCACATAGGTGTTTCAACTTGTGAGCATTCTTTAACCCAATGGAGAATTTGATCAATTATGGGTTCTAAATGACTTTAAAACTTCTCCATGATTCTTTCTTCACACACCCACACACATTCTTACACTTCCCTTTGAATTTCAGATGTTATTCTTCATATCTAATTTTAAAAAGTAAGAGAACTTGGATACTAAGAGGAAAGGATTCATGTCACACAGTATAATGTCCTTATAGGCTGTCTTTCTGTAGTATCAATTGTTTCAAAAAAGCCATTGACTTTTGCAAATTGTAGATTGCAATGAGCTCATGGTTATATTGGCTAATAATTTCTCAAGAGATGATACCCAGTTCATTAAAGGAAATGTGCCTATGGCATATGAATTCATTAAAGGATATTATTGTGGAATAACTTCTGGGATAATGTAATTTACAGATAGCCTATTCATTTTTTTCTTTGTTCACCAGCACATTTTGACTATAGCAAACCTTCTGTATGAAGTACATTGTTGTTGTTGTTGTTGTTAGGTGCCGTCGAGTCGGTATCCGACTCATAGCGACCCAAAAGAAACCTATTTACTTGGGTGCCATGAACAAAATACAAAGTTCCACAATTGCTCAGCTTCCTTTATTCTCCTATTTCTCATGTACCAGACCCCAGAAACTAATACTTGTTGCAGAGTAACAAGTATATCACTGAACCTCAGTTTTTCCATGGAGATAACTGGGTCCATCATAGTAGCATGGTTCAAATCCAAGAGTATCATTGAGGCACACGTATGTGTCCCCTTTACAGGAAGTTAAGTGACTGCCATGCATGTGCTCAAATAGGATAGAATTGATTGCTTTAGTAAAATCATTATGTTATGGAGCCTATTTACACACATGGTCAGTTACACACATGCAAGCCCCCACAGCATGGCAAACTTACAGACATGTGGGGGTGAAGATCAAAGAGCACAGGCCATCAGTATGGATTGTAACTCAACATCAAGAAAACAAAAAGCCTTACATCAGGATCAGTACACGGCATCATGATAAATGGAGAAAAGATTGAGGTTGTCTAAGATTGTTTACTTGGTTTTATAATCAACAATCATGGAAGCCATCAAAAATTCAGAAGATGCATTGTGCTGGGAAAAGCTATTGCAAAAGACCTCTTTAAAGTGCTAAAAAGTAAAGATTTCACATTGAAGATGAAGGTGTGCCTGACTCATGCCACGGTATTTTCAGTCACATAATATGGTTGTGAAAGCTGAGTGTTGAATAAGAGAGATAAGAAAAGAGTTGATGCTTTTGACTTATGGTGCTGGAGATGAATATTGAAAATACCGTGGACAGCCAAAAGAACCAATAGATCTGTCCTAGAAGAAGTGCAACCAGAGTGCTCCTTGGGAGCAAGGATGGTGAGACTTCATCTGACGTGTTTTGGGCATGAAGCCAGGAAGGACTAATCCCTGAAGGAGTACATCATGTTTGGGAGAGTGGCAGGACAACAGAAAAAAATGGAAGACCCTCAGCTAGATATATTTACACAGTGTCTGCAAAATTGGGCTTAAACATATGGAAGATTGTGTGTCTGCACAGAATTGGGGGTGTTTCATTCTGTTATACATAGGGTTACTAAGAGTTGGACTTGACTCCACAGCACCTAACCACAATAGTTCACTTATCACACCCTTTAATCTGGGACTACCATATTATTAGCTATGCCAGATAAACACAGATATAAAGCCAATGTATTAGTGAACATATTTAGAATAAAAATAAGACTATCTTTGAAACTAGAACATTTGGGGTCATTTTTGGACTAACCTTTCTTTGGATTTCTATACCTACAGGTATATTTGCAATAAACTATTACTATAATTAAAAATATTATGGGAGTATAGTTCTCAAAATTGATATGTCAGATTATCTCCTTGTATACAGGTATATCCTCAAACTATTTTTGCAGAAGTAAAAATATAATAATAAACATTAGATAATAAGAATGATTTCTTCACAGATTCATATTGAGAAATTAACCTGGATGTGTTTTGGGTTCAGAATTCTATGACTCAACACATTCTGCTTTATTCTCCTTAGTTTCTGCCTCTTAGTTTCTATTTCATTGGTCTATGTGCCCGTTTCCATTCCAGTACCATGCTGTTACTATGGCTCTATAGTATAATTTGAATTCAGATAATGTGCTACCTCCAGCAATGCTCTTTTTGCTCAGGACTGCTTTGGCTATTTGCAGTCCTTTGTATTTGAATATGAATTTTAGCAATGTGTTCTCCATTTCTGTGAAGATTATTGTTGGAATTTTTATGGGAATGTGTTGAGTTCATATATTATGAATGGTTGAAATGTGACCATTTTAACAATATTGACTCTGCCAATCCATGAACATGGGAAGTCTTTCCACCTATTTTTGTCTACAATTTCTTTGTTTGGTACTTTGTTTTTATTGTAGAGGTCTTTAAAATCTGTAAGTTTAGACCTGAGTATTTTCTGTTTTCGAGGTTATTGTGAGTGAGATTATTCTCCTGATTTCTTTTTGTGAGTTTTTAGCTGATGTGTAGAAAAGTTGCCTGCAGGGGTATTACTGTGGCATCCAATACCCTCAGATCTAGGAGGCTAAGCAGGGTTAAACCTGGTTAATTCTTGGATGGGAGCTGCCTGGAAACTCCAGGTGCTGTAGGCTTGGGAGAAGGACCCGGCAACCCACTCCCAAAAAACAACCAGCCATTGAAAACCTACGAATAGCAGAGAAGCACTGACAATATTGTTTCCCTTTTGTACATAGGGTCTCTGTGAGTTGGACATCGACTTGATGGCACCTAACAACAATAATCGGGCTGGGATTTAGCTCAGTTGGTAGAGCGCTGCGCTGCAGTCTCTGAGGTCCCGAGTTCAATTCCCAGCACCACATAAATGGGAGAAGGGCCTGGCAATCCACTCCCAAAGCAATCCCGAAACAGTCAGCCATTGAAAACCCTATGTGGGTCGCTATGAGTCGGATACTGACTCGACGGCACCTAACAACAACAACAACAACAACAACAACAACAACAGAAAAGCTATTGATTTCTGTATGCTGATTTTGTGTCTTGGTGTTTTGTCAAAGTGTTTTTCAGATCTAACAGTCTTCTGGTTTAGTCTTTAGAGTCTTTTAAGATAGGATGATATCAATTCCAAAGATAACTTAAATTCTTCCTTCCCTTTTGTATCTCTTCTATTTCTTCTTGTATTATTGTTCTAGCTAACATTTTTTTTGTGTGTGTGTTTGTGTGTGTAGCACTGGGGGTTGAAACCAGGGCTTCACGCTTGCCTGCTTTTGCAAGTGCTGTACCATTAAGCTGCACCCCCAGCCCATTTTCTTTTTTTCTCTTCCTTTTTTCTTTTCTTTCTTTTTTTTTTTTTTTACTTTTTGAGACAAGGTCTCACTAAATTATGGAGAGTAACTCTAGTCTTGAATTTGTGATCCTCTTGTCTCTTCCTACTGAGTCGCTGGGATTACAGGCATGTGCCACTGCACCTGGCTTCTAGCTAACATTTTAAGCACTGTACTGAACAGTGGTAGTGGTAGTGGACAAGTTTTGTTCTCACTGCTAAAGGAAATACTTTCAGTTTTCCCTCACTCAGTGTTGGCCATAGAATGGAAGATCTAGGAATAAACTCAAGCAGCTAGAATCATTGGTTCTTGACAAAGGTGCCAAAAGTATACACAAGAAAAAGACAGCCTCTTTATCAAGTAATGCTGGGAAAACTAGATATCTACATATGGAAGATTGAGCCTATATCCTTCTCTCTCATCCTGTACAAAAATCAACTCAGACCAAAAACCTTAGTTTAAAACTGAAAATTTGAAACTCTTAGACAAAACACTTCAAGATCTAGTTAATGACTTTCTCAGCAGGATTTCAATGGCTCAGGAAACAAGAGTAAGAATTGACAATTGGGATTACTTCAAAATAAAAAGCTTCTGAACAGCAAAAGAAACATTCAACAGATTGAAGAGAGTGTACAGAATGGGAGAAAATCTTTGACAAATGTTGGTTGACAAGAGATTAATATATAGAATATATAAATTGTTCAAAAATTAAACAAAACCCATATAATCTAATCAATGACAATGGACAATGTCACTGAACAGACAATGAATGAAGACGTACAAGTGACCTATAAATATATGAAAGTTCAATATCCTTAGCCATCAGGGAAATTCAAATCAGAACTACATTGAGATTCTATCTCCCTCCAGTCAAAATGACTATCATCAAGAAAACAACAACAAATGGTGATGAGGATGTGGGGAACAAGGAATGTTTGTTCACTCCAGTGGGACTGTAAATGAATGCGGTCGCTATGGTAACCAGTATGGAGGTTCCGCAGAAAACCAAGCATAGGACTTCCATATGACCCAGCCATACCACTCTTAGGTATATATCCCTAAGAATCAAAGTCAGCTAACTATAGAGATACTTGTGTACCCATGTTTATCATGGCAGGATTCAGCATAGCCAAATTGTGGAATCGGCCTAGGGGCCCATCAACTTCTGAATTGGAAATGTGGCATATGTGTACAATGAAGTTTTGCTCAGCCACAAAGAGGAATGAAATTGTGCCATTTTCAAGAAAATTGGTGGAACTGGAGATTTCCATCATACTAAGTGAAATAAGCCAGTTCCACAGAGATGAGTTATCATGTTTTTTCTTATATGAGAAAGCTAGGGGGAAAAAAAGAAGGGCATAAAAGTAAAAGGTAGGACCACTAGGGATGTGAAAGAAGAAAGAGAAAAGGTGGATGAAGAGGGGGATAAGAAACAGTAATAGAGGAGGTGAATATGATTAAAGCTAGTAAGAATGTCATAATGAATCCCTTTACTTTGTAAAATTACTATATGCTAACAAAAACAACGGAATAAAGTTTTCTTAGCTCTTTAGTGTCCTGAAGCCTTTACACATGTAAATATTTAAACACTAAAAATACTAACAGAATATCAAACTAAAATATAAATTGCCAATAGAAAACAAAAGTCATGATTCAAATGGTGCCTTTGATAGGTAAATGCTCTGTAGTGGATGGGATGTTGTCCCCCTAAAATGTATGTGTATGTCCTCAATCCCTGTAACTCTGAATGAGACCCATTTTTGGAAATAGCATCTTTCAAAATGTTTTGAAGTTAAAATGGGGTCATATTGTGTTAGGATGGGCTGTGATCCAATGACTGGTGTCCTTATGAGAAGGCTGTGGGAACCACAGAGTCACAGAAAGATCTTGTGACAGTGGATGTAGTGATTGGAATGATGCACCTCCAAACTAGGGAATACCAATCAATGTTGCCAACAAGCACAAGAAGGTGGAAGAGGAGGAAGGTTTCTCTCCTGTAGAGGCAGTGTGACCTGACCAGTTTGTCGATTCTGTCTGCTACCCTTCAGACCTGTGAAGGAAAACTTTGTGTTATTTTGAACCACTTGGCCTGGCAAATTGTCTTGAAAATCCTAGGAAACTGGTACCCTCTCCTTGGCTTTTGTGACAAAAACTGAACTTTCCTGTGTTTCTGCTGTTGCTCATTTATAATAGTAAATTTATAAATTTATAGTTCTTTTATAATAGTAAATGAATAAATTTATTCTGATCATAGGCTTCTCTGGAAAGATTTTTCATAATTTGGAACCTATATCATTTTTTCCAAAATCTGCATGGAGCTATGCGCTTTGAAACTTAATGTCTGAAAAATCTTTTTCCTGAAGCAAATGTTGTGACCACGTTTCTCAATTCATGTTAGGGAACATTTGGGATGTTTACGTTTAGAATTCCATATTCAAGAATTGAATTTCCCACTACATAATAAAATAACATTTGTCCAGAACTTTCTTGTGTTATTTTAAGTTGGCTCATCAGCAAGTCTAATGAGTTCAAAGTTTAGCAAGAAATACTTATTTTAGTTCGTTTTTTTTTTTTTTTTGGCAGTACTGGAGGCTTAAGCTCATGATCTTGCACACACTAGGCAAGTGCTCTAGCAGTCAGCTGCACTCTCAGCCCCTTTTATATTTTTTGAGATAGAGGCTCCCTAATTTGCTCATTCTGCCTCTGGACTCACACTTGTGACCCTCCCGCCTCAGCCTCAGAGTCCCTGGGATTTCAGGCATGAGCCATGGTACTTGGCAAGTAAGAAATTGTAAAAGGAAATCTCTCTCTCAGTTGTCGGGATAGATGCATAAGCAAGAGTCTAAACTCAGAAGTGAGTTTCCCTGTCCTGGAGAGACATGATCAGTAAACAGAAAATGCAGATATCAGCAGCAGCCAATAAGCAATGGAAAGCAATAAAGGGGTTGGTAAGCCCTGCTAGAGTGGGGTGGCCGATCTGGTTCTCAGGAAAGTCTTCCCCAGGAGGTGGCCCTCCAGCTAAGACCCTCCTGTGGTAAACGTGCTTTGAGCTGAAGATATGGAGATTTATGGGTTGATTTGTGGCATTTTTGGAGGGTGTGGTTTTAGGCTTTCATTGCAGAATTGGACTGGAATGGGAAACTTGAGGAGACAAAGAAAACTGAAGACAAATCCCAATTTTATGATAGGGTCATTTACTGTTATGTGAAAGTGTTTCAAAGGTGAGTGATGATGAAATTTCCTTAGAGTACAGTCATTTATACCAGAAGTACTCCTGAGGGTAAATGACAGATCAGTTTGAGAAAAATAAATTGGTGTTTTTAGGACTAAGCATATAAAAACATTATTAATGTGTATTTGTATTTTAGACCATCAGTGAAGTAGTCCTTCATGCATATTAAAATAAAGTTAAAGAGAAGTAATGTGGATGTGACACAATAAAGCTGTAGAAAAGCAATACTTGTGCACAAAACGTCTCACTAGAGGCTAAATGGGAGTTCTTGGTGAAAGTAACAAACTAAAAGCTGCTAGCAGTTGCCCTACGGCAATTCAGGACATGAAACAAAACTTTTTTTCACTAAGAAAAATCTTCCTAAGAGGAAGGTTATAGGCTGGGAACCCTGGTCAGAGCTTAAAGGTCATTTGTTTGACAAAGTCAGCAAATATTTGTGGAAGTCAGTGAGGAACCAGCAGAGAAGCCTCAGGCTCAAGCTTGAAGACAGGGGCTTATGCACTGGACAACTGAGAGGGGAAAGCCGGCTTTACCAGCAGGCGCAGGCACTGCCTCTGCCCAGAGCTGAGAGCCTTTCCCATTCCTACCTGCAGCAGAAGGTGGTGGTTATACAGTGGATAAAAATGCCTGCGCTTAGGTTTGGAAAAGGAGTGTCAGCTGGTTAGTGCAGTATCGTAATACATACTCTTCCAATTATGAAGTCCAAAAGGAAAGCCTTAACTTTTCTTTTATCATCAAGTGCTACATATGCATATATATGTATGTATACATATTATATATGTATACATATATGTACAAACACAAACATGTATGTGTGTTGTATGTGTGTGTACGTGTGTGTGTGTGTCTTTATGTTCTCTAACTTATGTTAGATCTTCAAATGCCTCTGGGCATTTACTGACCACTATAGTTCTCTATGGTTGTGAAAGCTGGACACTGAATAAGGAAGAAAGGAGAAGAATTGATGCTTTTGAATTATGGTGCTGGATACGATTATTGAATATACAATGGACTGCCAAAAGAACCAACAGATCTGTCCTAGAAGGGCAACCAGAGTGCTCCTTGGAAATAAGGATGGCCAGACTGCATCTTACATATTTCAGACATGTAGTCAGGAAGAGACCAATCCCTCAAGAAAGACATCATGTTTGGGAGAGTAGTAGGTCAGTGAGAAAAAGGAAAACCCTCCACCAGATCAATTGACACAGTGTCCGCAACAATGGTTTTAAACATAAACAAGATTGTGTGCCTGGCACAGAATTGGGGAGTGTTTCGATCTCCTGTACATATGGTCATTATGAGTAGGACTCAACTTGATGGCACCTAACAACAACAACAGCAGTTTTCTATATGGTTATACTACGTCATTTATCTTAATCCTTCGTCTCCAGATCTGGAACCCAGAGTGAGTCTTAGACAGCTGGGAATATGATTTTACTACAGTCGTCTAGGAAAAGTATACCCCCAAAATCAATACCATTACTAATGCCTGATGTCCCAACCTTGAGAGCTATGGTGTTCTCATTCCTCCAGATTATTTATTTATGTTGAATGACTATACTTAGAGGAAATGCTCTTAATATTATTCAATGTTGGCCAAATGTCAAATGCCATAGTAGCTAGACATCTATTCACCAAATGATATGAGAAAGGAAATGTCATTTACACAGTGAAATTAAATGAACACCAAATAAATAGTGTCACCTATTGATATGATATCTGAGTCCTACAGCATATTTATTTTGGAGTTCACTGTCACATACCAGAAGTTAATTATTTCCATTTAGAGTTTACAGAATGCAAATAATATTACATGAAATCCCCTAGTCATTGCTAGAAATAGCAAGCATCTGAATAATAATTGTGGCAATTTTGCTTTTAAAGAAACTGCTGAATATTTCATGAAACATGATTGTAGATGTGTAAGTACAATGAGATTTGATGTGAGTGTATGTCTCATTTAGATTTCTTAATGATTAAGAAATTAAAACCAAATATTATTTTAGAGAAACAGGTTTTTAGAGTATATAACAAATAGTTTAATTATGATCTGATATAAAAGTCATGTAAATGAATATTGAATGAAGGAAACTCCTGTGGTGTTAAGTGGGGAAATCTGAAGTTGTCACCTTGGAATAAGGAAAGTTTGAATCATCCTGATTTAGCTACCTTATGTTTTAACCCAGGGAATGCTACAGTATGGCTCATATTTCTAATAACAGTGTAGTTGATATTGTGAAATTCACAACAGAATAACTACCTTCTTACATTAAAATTGAAGCCTATATTTTTATTGCCTGCAGCCATAGCCCTGTGGCATTTGGTCCCATCAGATCTTGGAAGCTAAGCAGGGTCAGGCCTGGTTAGCACTTGGATGGGAGACTGCCTGGGAACACCAGGTGCTGTAGGCTAATATTGTTATTATTTGTGAAGAGAAACAGAAGTTCAGGAGTTCTTGAAATCTTTTCCTCATTTAATAATGTGCCCCAAGAATTTGGAGATAGAGGTTGGGGCTGCAGCATAGTGATGGGGCATGAGGTTAGTGTGTGCAAATCATATGCAAAGCCATGGGTTCAGTGCTATCCATCACAAGAACAAGAAAAGAAAAAAAAAGTATCTGGAGCTATGATGTTGTTAGGTGCCATCAAGTCAGTATCTGACTCATAGCAACCCTATGTACAACAGGTGAAACACTATTGTCAGTGCTTCTCTGCTGTTCATAGGGTTTTCAATGGCTGATTGATTTTTGGTAGTGGGTTGCTGGGTCCTTCTCTTAACCTTACAGCACGTGGTGTTCCCAGGCAGTCTCCCATCCAAGTACTAACCAGGCCTGACCCTGTTTAGCTTCTGAGATATGAGGGGATGGGAAGCCACAGGGCTACAGCTGCAGGCACTTGGAGCTATAGGAGGAGTTAAACATGCTCTCACTGTTGTGTAGATTAGTCTGAAGAGAATCTTCTTGGGACTGTAAGCAAAAAAAAAAAAATGGGTTCTTGCAGACAAATGAAATCAGCATCCTTATTGAGATGCTAAGACTATTAAAGTTGATGTTTTAACAATTTTGTTTTCACATAAGTCAGCATACTCTGATTTCAGGCCACAAAAGTATTGATTATAAATTTATTTCCTTCACAGATTTTCTCACACACAAAGAATATACTGATCAGAGGGCACAGTTATATCTTCTCTTCTTTTAAAGTGTTAAACTATTTGATTTACTAACTTTTCATAATAGTCTTTGTGAGTTTGTCACTGCGTCTACAACCATGATCACCACTGAACTCCACCTTGGATGGCTTAACAAGCAGATACTTGAATATACAAGACAAACACGCAGGCTCTTGAGATGGCAGCATGACTCTGACAGGGGCGGTCAGGGCTGCCTGTTCCCTCATCAGGGCTTCCAACTCCTGGGGGTCAGGTGGGCTGTAGTCTACCCTGAAATACTTATCCTCTGGTACTTAGACACAATAGGCACAAGCTTTGGTTGATAAGCTGTCTCTTCTATTTCCTCCAGGATACGGTATAGACACTGTCTTTCCTATTTAAGGCAAGATGTAAAACCGTTTTGGAGGTGAACCCAGAGCCCACTCCCAAAAATCAATCCACCATTGAAAACCCTATGAACAGCAGAGAAGCACTGATAATAGTGTTTCGCCTGTTGTATGTAGGGTTGC
Source organism: Pedetes capensis (assembly GCA_007922755.1). Lineage (NCBI taxonomy): Eukaryota > Metazoa > Chordata > Mammalia > Rodentia > Pedetidae > Pedetes > Pedetes capensis. The sequence goes on along the minus strand of VMDO01011080.1, from coordinate 44,677 downwards.
TATGAGTCGGATACGGACTCAACTGTACCTAACAACAACAACATAAAACCATTGGACCAATTAACCTTGACTTGTGGTTCTTGACATCTCAGATTGAGAGGCAACACTTTGTTAGCCTTCTTGCTGGCAAAGGCCTGAAGCTGTGGATGTCCTCTGGTCTCTACCTCTTCTTACGAAGCTGCCAGGATTCAATCATGGGGCCTCCACCTCAATGACCGTATCTAATATTCATCACTACCTAAAGGGCCCATAAATTAACACCCTAGTCATGTTGTTTCTGCCCTTGTAATACCTCACAACAGGGATTGCATTTCAACAGGTGATACCTTGAGGGACCCTCCAACCGTACCAAAACCACAGCTTCTACCCCTGGCCTCCAAGCTTCCTGATCCCTTTCGAAATGCAAAATGCAATCATTCCATTTCCAGTACTCCCGAAGTCTTAACTCCATATAGTATTAATTTAAAATTCCAAAGTCTCATCTGAGATGCAAGGCAGACTCCTTGCAGCGTGAGCCTGTAAACTCAAAACAGGTTATCTGCTCCTGGATACAGGGCAGGGTAGGCACGAGGAAGCAGTCCCATGATAAATGAGGGGGACAGGCGAGAAGAAAGGGTAACTGGCACAAGAAATCACCAAAGCCCAGGAAGGTGGGTGTTCTATCCTAAGGCTCTGGGTGCCCTGTGGTGCGGTGGGACCCCCAGCTTAGGGCAGCTCCATCCCCATGGCTTTGTAGATAGCAGCTCTCATAGACATACACGCCGATGTCCACAGCGTTCCTAGGCTGCTGTGGCATGATGCTGGTCACTCAGTGTTCTTGGGATCCCAATTATAACATCACTCCTGGTATCAATTTTCTGCATGAGTCCCTTTTGTATTTCTCCGAATACATCTAAAGTGGGCTAACTTTATAAGAAGAAGAATTTATTTACACTCACAGTTTCAAAGGTCACGGTCATGGCGCTGGCCTTGGCTGAGTGTGACAAGGCCCTTTTGGCTGGGTCACATCATGTGACATGGCAATGACAGAGGAACACGGGAAAAGGGGTGATCACATCTTCAGGACAGAAGCAAGGAAGGCAGGGGTCCCCAAATCCCCTGCAGGGGTGCTCCTTTCCCTCTGTGGACTTAAGGACCTCACACTGTGCCCCGCCTCGTAAAGGATCCATGTCGCTTCCCAATACTGCCAACTTGGTGACCAAACTTCCAACATCTGAAATTTTGGAGCCCGCAAACCATGTTTAAACCACAGCAGACACCATTCATTCATTTCAATATAACATCAATTATTTTGGAAGTATAAAAATGTGTTGACAATAATAGTGATCTGTAGAAATGTCACTGTACCCAGGTTAAAAAATGAAACATCGCAAAAATAGTTGAAACCCTTTTACTATCTCTCTTGGAACTCTGTACTCTCCCAAATAGTATCTCTGTATATCTAAATGCCATCCTATATGTGCTGTTTATCATCCCTATGTGTGCTTTTGATCTGCCACAACACATGTAAGCATTATAAAGACTATAGTATTATTTCATATACCTTAACACTTTGTGTTGTTATGTGCTGTTGGGTTGAGTTTGACTCATAGTGACCCTCATAGGGTTTTCAATGGCTGACTGTTTCAGGATTGCCTTGAGACTGGATTGCCACGTCCTTCTCCCATTTTGCAGTGCTGGGAATCGAACTTGGGACCTCAGCAACTGCAGAGCAATGCTCTACCAACTGAGCTAAATCCCAGCTCTAACACTTTATATAATTGCCATTAAATCATTAGTAATGTAGCTTTTATTTCATCCAGCACTATGGTTTTGATATTAATGTTGAGAGCTATAACTCTAGGTCATTAATATTACTTATTTAACATCACATGGCATGCATATAAAATTTACTCATTGGTGAGTGGAGTTTACCAATTTTGATATTTCCTATTTTAAACCATTTCACAACATGGTCTTGTATGTATGTACATATTTTGGAATATATGCATTTTATATAGCTACATATATGCAAAAATTATAGGAGATGTGTTTCTCCAGACTTACTAGGTTGTCAAATGACTCAGAATGACCGTAGCAATCAATTCTTCCACCAATGGTGTTTAGATGTTCCTGTTTCCTTATGTCTTGCCAGTAATACTTAGACATTTAAGTGTCTGTTCATCAAGTGAGCAGAATATATGATCTTTTTTAAATTGGTTTTTCTTAATTATTAGGTAGAGCACTAATTATTAGGTAGAGGCTAATGGATATTAAGTTTTCCTCTTTGGGAATTGTTTTTCTAAAATATTTTTTATGTCTGACTGAGGGACGTCTTCTACTGCAGAAGGGTTGTTGTTGTTAGGTGTCCTTGAGTCAGTGTCCAACTCATAGTGACCCTATGTACAACAGGTGAAACACTATTGTCAGTGCTTCTCTGCTATTCATAGGGTTTTCAATGGCTGATTGTGTTTTGGGACTGGTTTGCCAGGTCTTTCTCCCAAGCCTACAGCACCTGGTATTGCCAGGTGGTCTCCCATCCAAGTAGTAACCAGGCCAGACCTGCTTAGCTTCTGACATATGACAGTATCGGATTCCACAGTGGTATGGCTGCAGGCTACAGAAGTGTGGTTGGTAAATGCCGTTGAATTGGTGTCCAACTCAAGGCGACCCTGTGTACAACAAGCGATACACTATTGCCAGTGCTTCTCTGCTATTCATAGGGTTTTCAATGGTGGATTGATTTTTGGGAGTGGGTTGCCAGGTCCTTCTCCCAAACAGATGTGTAGGCAATGCTGAAATGTGTTGTTGACTGGAATTCTCTCTTCTGTTGTTTTATGTCTCTATTCCAACCCTGAGTTCACCTCCTTAACTAGTTGGCAGTCGTCTGCATCTTCTTGTGTATCCCAGATCACAGACTCTCTTCTCCACATTTCATTCTTCATCATTTCCTGGGACTTATCTTCACAGACAATGATACAAATAAAACCCTCGCCTCACTATCTTCCTTGTAGCTGTCTTGCACAGGTGTCATCCAGCTCACCGCACTGGCACCCTCTGAAATGAGTGGTGTCAAGAGCGGGAGTGAGCCTGAAGTGTGAGCCTTGAGGATCATGGGTAGTCACGGTCATTTCAAGTCTATGTTGGTGATACCAGTGGCCTAGAGGGAGCAGCTTAGTACTTTGTTTTGGGAGTCAGAGTTTGCAGACACCCTTCCTCCTAAAGGATAGTGACACAGTAGCTCTTTCTGAGACTAATTCTCTTGCTAGAATGTGGCCCCTGGATACTTAGCCTTATCTTCTTTCTCTAGAATACCAGTGATTCTAGGAGGTAAAAACTACCCATCAATAATGTTATTTCTAATTAAGCTGACCTAAGTTATGTTTTGTATAACTAAGACCATGGGACAATAAATAATTTTCCAAGAGGATATTATGTCTGTTTGGAGGAATGATGTCTAGACTTTGTTTTTTGAAACAATCTTGATGATTCCTGGGGTCTGGTTCTCACATGTATATTTTTAGCATCTGCTTGCCACATTCCAACAAAAACTCCATTTGAATATTTATTTGACTTTGTTGTTGTTGTTGTTAGGTGCCGTCAAGTTGGGTCTGACTCATAGCAACTCTGTATAATGGGACAAAACACTACCTGATACTGTAGCATGCATATGATCTTTTTGTGTTTAAGCTCATTATTGTAGCCACTGTGTTTCTTCTTTTTGTGAGCCATGCCACATCAGCTAAAGGAATTCCCAGGGGCTTTGCTCCATTCCTGTCATTAAGGTTAACTCTGCTTTGAGGAGGCAACTCTTCCACAGTCATCTTTTGAGTGTCTTCTAGCCTGGAAGACTTGTTTTCTGGCACTCCATCTGACAGTGCTTCTCTGCTATTCATAGGGTATTCAGTGGTTGATTGTTTCTGCAGTGGGCTGCTGAGTCCTTCTCCCTAGTCTGTCTTAGTCTAGAAGCTCAGCTGAAACTTTCCACCATAGGTGGTCCTGCTCGCATCTGAGATACCCGTGGCATAGTTTTCAGGATCACAGAAACATGCAAGCCACCAAGGCACAACAAGGTGGTAGATGTATGGGGTTGATTTGACTTACTGCACTAATAACAAAAAGAGGGAAAAGAGGGGAAAATAGACTTCTTTTTAATATCAAGTCTTTACATTCCAGAAATTGGTGAAACTCAGATTTCTTAGATTGATGTCTCTCAATGATGACTTTTACTTTCTTTCATATGTTGTTGTTGTTAGGTGCCATCGAGTCCAGTCTGACTCATAGAGACCCTCATAGGGTTTTCAATGGCTGACTGTTTTGGGATTGCCTTGGGAGTGGGTTGCCACGTCCTTCTCCCATTTTTTGGTGCTGGGAATCGAACTCAGGACCCCAGAGCCTACAGAGCAGTGCTCTACCAACTGAGTGAAATCCAAGCCCTTCTTTCATATAGTTTCTTATATTTTGTTAAATTCATTTTGTATGATCTTTCCCAAATTAAATGTTATTCAAAATTCCTGCCTTTCTAAGAAATTTTATCTTAAATGAGCAATAAATTTTATTTCACACATTTTAGAGGTCTGTTGGCATATTATATGGTTTTTCTTCAGTTTCTTATATTAATCACTTTTCCATTATTAAATAAATGTTGTTGTTGTTGTTGTTAGGTGCCGTCACGTCGGTATCTGACTCATAGCGACCCTCATAGGGTTTTCAATGGCTGATTGTTTCGGGATTGCCTTGGGAGTGGATTGCCACATCCTTCTCCCATTTTTGCGGTGCTGGGAATTGAACTCGGGACCTCAGAGACTGCAGCACAGCGCTCTACCAACTGAGCTAAATCCCAGCCCAAACAAATATTACATTCCTATAATAAACCAAATGAGTTTATAATATAATTTTATTTAAACAAATTGGTGGATTTAGTTGATTATTTCTTAAGAGTCCCCCATACCCAAGGTAATCATTGAGTTTATTAATAAATTTGTTTAATTTCTTATTAATGTCTTCATCTGAGTTTACTATGTAATTCTATTTGTTTCATATAAGAGTAGGAAGAATATCATTGGTGTTTTGATGTTGATTGTGTTGAGTCTATAGAGTGCTTTCGGTGATATTGTCTATGTTTATTGCAGCACTGTTCACAATAATCAAGCTATGGAATCAACCTAGGTGCTCATCAACATGTTAGTGATATAGAAAATTGGTATGTATATATGTGTATATATATACATATATATATGTACGTACACACAAACACATATAGTTTAGTATTATTCATCTGTAATGATCAAAATTATGTTATTCACAAGAAAATAGATGGAACTGGAGATCATCATGGTATGGGAAAAAGCCAGACTCAGAAAGATAAATACCAAATCTTTTCCTTCATATGAGGAATCTAGATTTAAAAAAAAAGTAGACCTGAAAGTAGGAAGGGGACCAGCAGAAAGAAGGGTAGGAAATGAATATGATTGAAATACATTACATACATTATGTGTAAAATGTCATTATTTTGTACAATGGATATAGTCTAGAAAGTAAGAAAAGTTCTATTTTTCTAAACTTTTGTAAAATTTCTGAAAGATTTGATTTATATTTTCCTATAAAATCATTCAGGTCTCTTTTCCTCAGCCATTTATTCAATTGTCATTATAGAAATATTCATGTCATTTTTTAAAATCCTATTATCCCTTAAAATCTTGTCTGAAGTTCATGTATGTACTACTTTATTCTGACCAACAAAAGAAACATGATTCTCTTATACTCTCTGTTAAACTTTTCTTTGAAATTTCTGGTCAGTATCATATTCACCAAATTTCCTATTTACTTTCTTTCTCTGACTTCTTGTGAGTTCCCCATTAATTTTCAGTATATTTTCTTTCTTTTGTTTTATTCACTATTTATTTATTTATTTTGAGACGAGGTCTCTGTATCTAGCCTAGGCTGGACTGAACTCATATGTAGCCCCGGCTGGTCTTGAACTCCTCTCGTTTTAGTCTCCCACGTGCTTGGATTATAAATGTGAGCCACTGAGCCCAATTCTCAACACTTTTTCTAATAAGTTCTTTCCAGAAGTAGTCAAGATCGAAGATTCCCAAAAAGTCTCACTTTACGTACATCTTATGTTTCAGCCTGCAGCAATACCACTTTGGTGTCTAATATCAGCAGATCTCAGAAGCCAGGCAGGGTCGATCCTGGTTATTCCTTGGATGGGAGATCACCTGGGAATACCAGGTGCTGTAGACTTGGGAGAAGGACCCAGCAATCCACTCCCCCCAAAAATCAGCCATTGAAAACCCTATGAATAGGAGAGCAGCACTGACAGTACTGTTTCACCTATTGTATGTAGTAGAGTCTCTATAACTTAGACATGGACTTGAAGGCACCTAACAACAGCGAGAAATGATTTGGTAGTATTTTCATATTTCCCCAGCTTCAGGTATTTTGTAATTCCTTCAAGATTTCTTGTTTCATGGAAAAGGGAATTAAATAGGTATTTGGGGGCCTGGGTATACATGTGTCCAAGTGCTTATACTTGTCTTAATTTCCAAGCATAGCTTGAAATTTTTGTTGATGTTATTGATTCCTGCAGGAAGCATTTTGTTGAAATATAATTTAAGGAAAACTGTCCACATCATCAAAGTATGTCTTTTAGTTCTCTTTAAAGGGATTTCACCCTCTTTTGGCTCTGATCTTGTACCCCTTATGATAACCTAAAGGAGTGCTTGTTTCTTCTTTTCCAGTCCTGGTCTTTTGCTTAAACAAAGTCAAGACTCTTGGAATCTTCCCACCTTCGACAAACATATTCCAGAGTAAAGATGAGAAGAGAATAGCAACTCCCCTTCCCTCGTTCTCCATCCTCTGCAATCTTGGATTTCCCAATTGTCCATTCACTATCCAAAGCCTTCAACTGATTTCCCCCTCTGCTTTCCAGGTGCACTTGGTGAAGAAATTGATCAGACATGAGCTGCTTCTTGCTTCTTCTATGTCAAAAACTGTGGGGTCCCATATTGTCCCATTATGAAATTTCCTCTACTATCGCTTAGATGATTACCAGTTTTTACTTCTTGCCTGAGTTTAAAATGGGTTTTTATTTTCTAATTCTTAGGTCCAGGATTCTACAAATATTAACTATAACAAGAGTCTTATCTTTTTAATATATTCACAAAGGTGAGGTTTTTATCACTCTTCAAGTTTTTCTTCAGACTGTGCCAGGTTCTTTTATAGTTGTTTAACTTCTTTATGAGATAAAAACATTACTGGATAATGACTCTTTTGCCCCCCAAACAATTTTTTCCTTAAAGGTTACACTATCTGATTGTTAAAGGTAAATCGACTTTTTTTTTTGGTATAATGTTTTTTCCATCTTTCTACTGTAAGAATACCTTGTAACTGAGGGATATCTCTTGCCAAGAGCATGAAAGGGATTTTGTGGTTGCTATTAACAGATGAGCCAACACATTGGAGAAAAGTCTCAGAGAGTAAAGAAGCCATGCTTGGTATGGTCACTACAAGCTTCTTGGTGAAAAGAGCACTTAGGTTGGACTTTAAGGATAAAATAGGAAGAATGGTCTGGGAAAAGGGAAAAGCTCAAGTAAAGGACTGAGCAAGGAGAAAGTTGGTATCTTTTAGGAACTGAGTAAAGTGTGGGTCTGTGGCTATGAATCTGGCTCTGATGGTCCAACCCTTGCTACAGCAGAGCTGGGTGACCTTGACAAACTCTTTCCCCCCTTGAGGATCAGCATCTACTCTGTAAAGCTGGAATAAAAATGTCTACCTCATGTCAGTGGAAAGCTGATAAATGTCTAATATGACCTCTAATAATATTAATGTTATTTTCTAGATTTTGATTATTAGAGTATGGTTATGTAGGATGTTAACAGCGAATTTGTATAAAGTTTATATACTTTTTGAACTATTTTTATAAGTGTTCTGTCAGCCAAGAAATAGCTTAAAATCAAAAAATTAAAAAAATATAACAAATGGGCCCAAAGGCAAATGTCCCAGAGAAAGAGTACCAGTTCATATACTTTGAGGATATCATTTTTTAGAAGAAATTTAAACTATCTTCATTTCTAATTATTTGAGTTTTTTTTAATAAATAAGAATTGAATTTTCTCAAAGACTTTCTCAGGAATGTGAACACAATAGTATGATTTAGGTTTGTTAACATGGTGTGCTGTGTTGTTAGATTGATTTCTGAAGAGAGAATAAACCTGGGGTTTTATAATGAATCTCAGTTGGTCCTTGCATATTGTTTTCCCAATATAGTAGCAATTTTGCTTACCAGTGTGTGTGTGTGTGTGTGTATATATATATATATATATATATATATTAATTTTTTCAGAAATACTCATGGGAATATTGGTATACAATCTCCTTTGTACATTTGTTTTTTGTTTGATTTATCTTTGTATTAGTGTTATACTCCATGAAAGAAATTAGGAAGCTGCCTGTCCTTTTCAATACAGGAATGAACTTGGATTATTTTCATGTTCTGAACTTTTGAGTTTTTTAAATTCATGTTTCTTTAAGCTTTGTTTCTTTGCTCACATTAATCTTGAGGTTATCTGAGAAGATCCTTTGGCAGCCAAGTTGTGGCTACGGTCCAAATGTAGCTTTGCTTTTCCTTCTGCCATGAGCTGAAGTGTTACTACCAGGTTATCACTTTTATATGGTTTTGTGACAATTTTATGTTCATCTTTAGTGTGTTTGGTTATAACAGAACTCAAGGCTGGTTCAAAAGTTGTGCTTCCGTTATAAGTTGTAGTTCCAGTCCCTCCACTGAGGAGGACTCAAGGTCTCTTCTCTCCTACACATGTCCTTGGTACTCCAAGGTCTGAAATTGCCGAGTCCAGCTACCAGCCTCATCCTCAGCCCATCACCACCCACCCAGCACATCAGTTCACACTGGTCACTTGCTTTTTCTTTCTTCTTTGTTCGTGTTCCTTTGTATTTTTTGATATGAGTTCAGCTTACTACACTCTACCAATCTACTCATTCTGTCCTGTTGATAGAGGTGACAGTCTCACTGATTAAGGAAAGGTACATCAGTTTGGGAGAGTGGCATGTCAGCAAAAAAAAGGAAAGCCCTCCACCAGATGGATTGACACAGTGTCTGCAACAATGGGCTTAAATGTAAATAAGATCATGTGCATGGCACAGAATCGAGAAGTCTTTTGATCTTGTGTACACAGCGTCACTGAGTCAGACTCAACTCGATGGCACCTAACAACAACAACAATATCAGTTGTCACCTTGTGACAAAATTATAGGTTGTGTCATTTGTATTTTATTATAGCAGTGGAATAACAATTTTGCTCCTTTTATGTTAATGTGAAGCAGAACTGATACAGACTTGTTTTATACAGTGTGTTTCTGGAGAGCAGCACTTAATAAATGAGTGAATGTAGCATATTTAGGAAAATAATTTTTAACATATAGTAATCTTATATGTTTATTATAATATCAAATTATTTTCAAAGCATATCTTTTTTTTTTTTGTTCTTGGAGTTTGAACTCAGGCCCTCACACATACATTGCAAGTTTTCTACTACTGGGCTGCATTCCTAACCCATTTTTTGAGTCAGCATCTTACTAAGTTATGCCTCTGGTCTTGAACTCATGATCCTCCTCCTTTTATCTCTCAAGTTGCTGGGATTACATGCATATACCACTGTAAGTGGAATATCAAAAATTGTAAAGCACATTTTCATGTCATTCTTATTTTAATGATACATTATTTATTAGATAGAATATCATACTGATAAAAATATTTGTTTTTCTAAAACTATAACATTCAGTTAATTTTATATAATTAAAACTTGAAGATGATACTCTTTAATATCATTTTATGACAAGAATAAAAAGATGTATTAGATAATAATGTCATGACAATTTTTTTTCTAGATAAACCAATGTTTCTTTATCAAGATATTTTATAGCTAAATGTAAATCTCTTTCAGAATATAAAATTTTTTGTAAGGAACCCAGTATTCATTTGCTGTTGTTAGGTGCTGTTGAGTCAGGCCCGACTATTAGTAACCCTATGCACAAGAGAATGAAACGCTCCCCGACAGTGTGCCGTGCCTGTCACTATTGTCAATGCTTTTCTGCCCTGAATAGGGTTCTCAATGACAGATTGTTTCAGAAGTGGTCCTTCTACTTCAGTATTCATAGAAGTGCTGAGACTATAGCAGAATTGCCAGTTTTTTGAGTATGCATCATTATTTCATGAAGATTTTTTAAGAAATCTTGGGATGAATGAATTGCTAAAAAGCAAAACATTCTATTGAGAAAATTTTGTATGCCTTTTTTCCAAGGACTCTTTGCTAATCTGTCCATTTTTTATGTAATTACATTGGTGATTCTTCTGAAAAAAATAAAAATCCTACCATTCACATGACTCCCAAGTTAAAAGAAAGTAAGTTCAATGCATCATGTTAGATGTATATTCCCTTTGTGATGTTGTAATGGTTCACACATTATCTTAGGAATTTTTGTCTTTATGTTTGTCACAATTGTGTAGCTTTTTCTTGACATGTAGGAAGTACATGGAAAAATAGCAATTTTTTTTACTGTGTATTATGTATTTAGATAGACATGCAGATATTGATTGAGTGATGGAAAGAATGTGGATGGATACAGTTTAAGGAATGCCAAAGATTCTTCTTCACTCTGAGCTAAATAGCATATTACTTGAACGATGTCTAGAAAGATTGACCAAATAGCAAAAATTAATCTGTTTAGCTTCAAATGATATTAGAAATGCTCACTTTTAGTTCCTTGGAGTATTCATTTTAGTTGATCAGGCTATTTAGCTCCACTGGTTATCTGTAACAGAAAGACAGTCTTCAAATACATCAAGCAGGATCTTTAAACACAATAAGATACAAAGAACTATAAATAGGTTGGAAAGTAGTATTAATGCTGAGCATAGCACTATGAATAAAAAATGTTAAGTGTCAGCTCAACCTTTACAAACGCTTTGCTACAGTGCCTCTAATATATACATATCATGATAATACTGCAATTTTCCAATTAAATTATGTTGATTTTATTAGGAAATGAGTTGATTCTGAATTCATTAATTTATAAACATTGAAATATAATAAGAATGAGGTCTCAGCTAAATTTTATGGCCAATAATAATAACTGATAGACATTTTGCATTCAAACAACTTAAGTGATGCTTTTTAAATCGGGAGAGAAGAGGACTCTGAGGAGCAATTACTTGGATAGTAACCTTTTTTTATATAACAAAGTGGTATGAGAAAACTGGTAATAATTCAGTGCTTAAATGCATTTTGAAAGTTTAACTACAGTCACTTTTAAAATTGCAGCTATCCTGCAGCATAATATCAAATTTTACACAGTTGCTAAAGATAAATGATTTTTCCTGATCAAATTATATGAGGATGAATAATTTTCTACTATATAATTGGTGAGCTGGATAATTCAATAAGTCCATTTGCTGTGGTTGAGTTCTCTTCACAAGTAGAATTTCTATAATGAGGGAGACAATTTTGTCAAAACAGCTGCCAAATAGCAATAGCATTAAAAATTAATCAGTAAATTAATTAAACATTCTCTGGATTAAAGGACATGTTCCATGCAGGAAAATGCAAGTAGTTAGGCAATATTTGTAATATTTTTATTAAACGATGGCAGGAAACAACACAAACAGGACCTGTTTTTGCACACAGATGCTCTGTAATGAAACTTCTTATTGAAAGATTTTTTTTCTTATTTTCAGCAAATAAAGGGATTTTTTTGAATTGATTCTTTGCAGAGGTATCCAAATGCTGAAATCATATTTTCAATAATAATTACCTATAAATGAACCTCTGAAGAATACTTTATGCCTCATCTGCCTGTTCTATTTTACTATTTCCGCTTCTCAAACACCTTTCAATAAATTTTTCCTAAAATATAGCCAACAAATGCAGTTATAACAAATTTTATTGAGCTGGGCATCTTGTACATGCCTGGAATCCATGCAAATTGGGAGGCAGAGGCAGGAGGATCACAAGTTTGATACCAGAGGCAGTCTGTGTAATTTAGTAAGACCCTGTCTCAAAAAAAAAAAAAAAGGAAAAAATGGGCTGAGGGTGCAGCTCAGTAGTACAGCACTTGCAAAGCATGCAAGTGCGAGGCCCTGGGTTCAATCCCCAGTACTGCAAAAAAAAAAAAGATTTTATCAATTTGCAAAAATGATTATATGTGTATGCTTCTCAGATAATTATATATATTGTTGATACCACAAATCATCCAATACATACTGTATGCTGGCCCTCTTCCTCATGTAAAATCTAGCTCTGGTGGAGACTCTAAAGTTTACTTCTTCACTTTTTTTCTTTTTTTCTTTCTTTTCAGAGACAGAGTCCTCTCACATAGCCCAGGCTGTCCTCCAACTCAGGATCCTCCTGTCTCAGCCTCTCACGTGCTGAGATTGCAAGGTGTGTTCCCTGACACCTGGCAATTGCCTTCAGCTTCATAGTTCAGTGATGTGAATGTTTTGTAAATATCTGTAAGCTATTGCTATACATTTTTAGAATGTTTTGGTTTCTAAGTGTATTGAGCTTGCAGCCATACCACTGTGGCATCCGATCCCATCAGATCTCAGAAGCTAAACCAGGGCAGGCCTGATTAGTACTTGAATGGAAGACCATCTGGGAACACCAGGTGCTGTAGGCTGGGGGTAGGGCTAGTAACCCACTTCCCCAAATCATTCCACCATTGAAAACCCTGTGAATAGCAGAGAGACACTGACAATAGTGTTTCACCTGTTGTACATATGATCACTATGAGTTAGATACTGACTTGATGGCACCTAACAACAAGTGTATTGAATCAACATTCTGTGTTGAGATAAATGGGTAATGAGTTATCTTTATTTTTCTGGCTAAATACACTTAATTTACTGAAGAATTTTCTCAGCACCACTCCATGTTAGGGGTGGTAAAAATTATAGTTCATGAAGATAACTGGAAATACTCTAATTCATATTTCTCTGGCTGGTTGTTTAAAGCATCATTCAAACAATCATTGCCTTTGTTTGATCGTAGTGAGAAGTATATTATGTCCTGATCCATTGATACCGGGTTTGCCGAAGAGATTTGTTCTGGCCAGTAGTTGTTGAGCGCACATAATACAAGCAAAGTTTTGAGATGTACTTGTATGTTGGAGCTTGCCCTTTTTGTGATGCTTTTATGCAATGGGAAGAGCTTTACCTAAGTACCCTGGGCCCTGGAATGAGCACATAGGAAGAGAATGTAGTATACCTGCATGGAGGGGCCAATTTAAGCAGGACATTGCTGTTGAAGCAGGGTTGCCCCACTCAGTGGATCCCAGTTCATCCAATCGCCAACCCACTCTTAGTGGAATGAGCTTGAACAAATGGTTATTCTGTTTTATACTTCTGAGTACCATGGGGGTGTGTAACCGAGTATTTTCATTGTGATAGTTTACTGATGCACCCTGTCTCTGGCCTCACCTGGATACACAGTAAATTTAGCTTTGTCTCCTCCACACACATCCTTAGTCCTTCAGTAAATTTCATGAGGATGTTCCAAAGAGCAGGGATGTTTTGCTGCCAGGTGCTCTTCTCTGTACCCTGATTACCATCTGGGGCACTCTCTGCCCTGGGGTGTCAGCCTGGCAACCTGCAGGAGGTATCCACCAAACGAGGGAGGTAGCATTGTGGGTACCCCCATGGACATGGTTGACTCCTGGGTCTTAGGAACATAGGAACCTGATGTCCTACCCTACGCTTTTGCTTATCATCAGAACGCCAGCCCTGTTGGAAATTCTAGCCTAGTGTTAATCGTGTTTTGGATTCCGACAGGAGGACTTGTGTCTGAAGTTGGAGTTAGTACATCAGAGACAGTACAGCAGAGTAACTCGGAGTGGCTCGGAGATGAAAATGTGAGAGGAAGGAGCATTTAAGGTGTAGATTCTTTGAAAACCATCTAATGAGGAGTGCAGTATAAAAAGGAACTGGAAACCAGAAAATCAGTGGTATTGAAATTAGCCATTAAATATTGAGGGCACAGAATGGAATGCATTAAGGAGTGCATTTCCCTACATACTGTCAAGCAGTCTTGGTTTTGGGGGGCTCAGGGCCCCTAAGAACAGGGACCATTTAGAAGCATGTGTCCTAGGCACCTTCGGACCACAGCAGGTGCAGTGGAGAGCAGAGATGCTGCTGGAAGGCTCCAGAGAGCTACACCGGCAGTGTCTTAGAGTCTGTGAGTCTGTCCGTAGCCAGCCTTCTCTCTCACTTACCCCAGGATGGGATAGTCAGCCTCCATGCCTCCTAGTCCTTGACTTTTCACATCTCTCCCTGTCATCAAAAGAAAACAGATCTCCTATTTTGGAAAAATAAAAGGGGCACCACCAAGCATGTCTTCCTCAGTTTCTTCTGTTGGTACAGCATACAGACTCCGGCCCCTATCTGCACATTTCATTTCCCCTTTAGTTTCGGAGGTCATTTTCTCACATACTGCACCAATGTTTTCCATTTGCTGCAGGTTTACACCAATCATCAAGTAGAGTAGTCTTTTAGCAGCTACAGTGATTGGTTTCAGTTAGAAACAATCAGAAATAACGACAGGGAATTAATTCTCCTCTGCAATGAGAGTTTCATAAATTGAACTTGCATTCCCCTCTACATTGAGCATCTGCTGCCTATAATTTTTTATGACAACTCTTTTAGAATTAATGGACATACACTTTACGTAAATTTTAGAATTTAATGGTTTTTAGTACTTTGCCAGAGTTGTGCAACCATTACCACAATTTTAGAGCATTTTCATTACCCAGAGGAAAATCATAATACCTTAGGAGTTATTCTTGATTCCCCACACCTAATCTCCCTGAGAACAAGGGAAACAGTAATCTATTTGTCAATCTCTAGTTTGTCCTAATCTGGGCATTTTACATACATGGAATCTTACAATGTGTGGTCTTTTATGACTGGCTGGTTTTCACTTAGCACACTGTTTTCAAGGTTCATCCTTGGGGCTGTGCATACCAGTATTTCATTCACCTTTATTCCTGAGTAATATTTCATTGCATATATGTATTCACATTTAAGTTATCTATATATACATCAGCCTGCAGTGGTAGCCCTGTGGCATCCGATCCCGTCAGATCTCGGAAGCTAAGCAGGGTCAGGCCTGGTTAGTACCTGGATCGGAGACCGCCTGGGAACACCAGAAGCTGTAGGCTTGGGAGAAGGACCTGGCAACCCCCTCCCAAAAATCAATCTGCCATTGAAAACCCTATGAACAGCAGATAAGCACTGACAATAGTGTTTCCCCTGTTGCACAGAGGGTCGCTATGAGTCGGATACCGACTCGACGGCACCTAACAACAACAACAACAGCAATATATACATCACTTGCTGGGCATGAGGTTTGTTTCTGTCTGACATAATTTCAGTCAAGGCATATATGTATTAGTTTTATATCACCATACCACAAATTACTATAAACTTATTTTTGTTACGTGCTGTTGAGTCAGTGTCTAATTCATAGCGACTCTATATACAACAGAGGAAACACTATTGCCAGTGCTTCCCTGTTATTCAAAGGGGTTTTGGTTGGCTGGTTGGTTTTTGAGAGTTGGCTGTCAGGTCTTTTTTCCAAGCCTACAGCACCTGATGTTCCCTGGTGATCTCCCATCCAAATACTAACCAGGCCAGACCCTACTTAGCTTCCAAGATCTGACAGGATCAGATGCCACTGTGGTACAGCTGCAGACACTACAAACTTAGCAGCTTAATAAATACAAATTTCCTTGGATACTTTGTGTGGGTCAGAAGTCCAGATGTAAGTTACTTGTGTTCTTTGCTGGGCATCTCCATAGGCTGAAACAGAAGTGTTAGCTGGTGCTATGATCTTGCCTTTAGTCCAGAGGCCTCGTCTATGTGGCTGTTGGCAGAATTCAGTCTCTTAAGATTATAAGAATGACAGCTTCATCTCTCCCTGCAGCCTGCTGCCCCTGACCTGTGGCTCTCCCTGAAACGTAGTAGCTTGAGCTTTCCAGAACAAGAGGACATGTCTTCACATTAATTTTTCTTTCCTTTCTTAAAGGATCCCATGTGATTAAGTCAAACCCAGCCCTATAATATTCCTTTGATACACTAAAAAATTAACTTATGTCTACAAAATGCCTATACCTTTGCCAGACATAGTCATGTAATCAGTGGAGTGATTCAGAATTCTACTCATACCCAAGGCAGATGGGATTACATATGGTATGTCCACCAGGGGCTGGGGAGCTTGACGCCAGCTTGGAGTTCTGCCTGCTCTCATCCCCTTTCTGGTCCTCAGTAGTTCACATCCCCCCAGAGGTAAACATGTTCAGCACACTCCCAAAACTCTCCGTCCCATCTCAAAATCCCCAGTCTCCTCATTTCACTGATCCAAATCAGGCCTGGCTGATGCTTCCAGGTCTGATCTCACTGTGGGTCTGTGAGGCTAAGTAGAAAAATCATCTTCTTCCGGTGCTCCCAGTGTGCAGCAGGAAGACAGGCACAGCATCATAGATGCAGACATTGAGTTTGGGGAACATGAAAGGGAACAGTCACTGGTCCATGATTATTTCTCAACCCAGCAGAATGAATGCCGGATTCTTCTTGACCAGCGTTTAGGGTCTGGAATCCGCCTCCCCTGGTCTTGACTCCACCCTCCAGACTCTTGATTTCTAGCTCTGAGTCATTCTTTCTTCCTAACAGGGAGTACATATATGCTGCTAAGTAGTTTTATTACCCTGCTTCCTGCCAGGCAACAAAGAAAACAAAGGAACAAAACAAAAACTGGTCCTTGTCGCAGGTGTATCTTGGGAAAGCCATACAGAGGCAGAAACAGTAAAGGAACAGCCCGTCCCAAGGGTCCTCCCAGTTCCTCTCCACCTCTGGCCCCTTCCAATCACTTTCTTTTCATGAAAATGACACTCTTGGCTTCTCTCCCCAACTGGTATGGACAGTCTTGCCTTAGGCTGATGCTAGGACTTTTTTGACTCTACAATGGTACAAAAGTGATAAATATTCAGTAGAAATCCTACTCTGAATTTTGAATTTTGACCTCTTCCCCAGCTAGTGATGTGCAGTGTGACACTGCTGGGCAGTGGCAGTGAGCTGTAGTTTCCAGTTAGCCAAGTGGGCACAAGGGCAGGTGGTGGTGGTGGTTGTTAGATGCCCTCGAGTTGGTATCTGACTCATAGCGACCCTGCATACGACAGGTGAAACACTATTGTCAGTGCTTCCCTGCTGTTCATAGGGTTTTCAATGGCTGATTGTTTCTTGGGAGTGGGTTGCTGGGTTCTTCTCCCAAGCCTACAGCACCTGGTGTTCCCTGGTGATCTCCCATCCAAGTACTAACCAGGCCCGACCCTGCTTAGCTTCTGAGATCTGGCAGGATCGGATGCCACAGGGCTACTGCAGGCTTAAAGGGCAGGATAGGTATATTAAATGAGTCTTGTTTTGTAGTCCTTTTAACTTATGATGGGCTTGTTAAGACACAACCTCATCATCAAGTAGAGGTGCATCGTTTTCACATGCTTTTGAACTTTATATAAAAGCAATCATACACAAAATTTTCCTTTTCTCTTGTCTTCTTTTGCTCTATATTAAGTTACTGAGGTTTATCCTTTTATTGCATAAATCTTATAAATCCAATGCTGTAATCATGAAATGCAATATAAAAGATTAAGCTTTTTACTATATGACTATACTAATGCTGGTAATATTTTTAAAGCATGATTAATTATAAATATCAAAGAGGTATAGGGAATTGCAAATAATACTGAAACCCAGATAGAAAATACAAACTATTTTACTGAGTCTCCACCTTCATAGGAACATGATTATGGACAATTACATTGTTGAATCTCATTATTTTCAGTTTGCTTTTTGTATCCTAATTCACCTAGCAAGATTGGATCAAGTCTAAAGTCTCATTGAGATATAAATATTTTATTATTCTTTATTCTGTGGTTCTAGGGGCTTTAAACCTAAATTAATCTTGCTCAGTTTGGATTTTTATCATTTATCTTATATGACTTCTAAGTTAGCAAGCAAAAGCAAATTTGGAGGCTCACCTTATGGTGAATCATAATGAGTGGTTAAACCAAAAGTATTTGACTGTAACTTCAAAGGCAAGAACAAATACTCTACTCAGTGCAGAAGCACCAATTATGAGCTCCATGAGGGAAGAGATGCTATTGGCATATAAGCAGCTTGCTTTGTTTTGTCTTTGTTTTGCTTTGATCTCTCTCTGTCTTCTTTTCCTTTCTCCCTGATGTTCCTTTATTCTTTATTCAGCCAGCATTTAGAGCTCACTTCCCAGATGTCAAGCCCACTACCGAGGGGGGAGGATAGTAATGAGACAAGACATCCTGGAGATCTGGGGCATAAGGGAAACGGATAAATAAGCAAAGAATTCACAGGCATCGTGATGAGACTCTAATGATGGAGCTATATTTGACCCTGCGTTTAACTTGCTTACTTGTCAGGATTTTGAAAACAGTAAACTATTGAAATCTGTTGCTCTGGGAGGCTAGGGCTGGGATTTAGCTCAGTTGGTAGAGTGCTGCTCTGCAGTCTCTGAGGTCCTGAGTTCAATTCCCAGCACCACAAAAATGGGAGAAGGACATGGCAATCCACTCCCAAGGCAATCCCCAAACAGGCATTGAAAAACCCTATGAGGGTCGCTATGAGTCAGACACAACTTGACTCAAGGGCATCTAATAACAACAACAACAAGGGAAGCTAAGCACACTAAGCTAGATGAAACACCTACTGTGAGCTAGGGACTGTCCTCGACATGGCTGATACTGAGAATTTAATGGATGGTAATTTATAAGCCAACGTTCACTTCCATTCTTCTTCCTTCACCTCCATTGAAGGGATGTTTGTCTTCTCCATTGATCTTTTGCTTCACCACTTGGCTTTCTTTATCCAGTATAATGTGGGCAGAAATGTCATTCTGCCATTTCCAAGATTTAACAGGCATCTGTCTGTGTTTTCTCTCATGCCCATGAAAGCTCTCATGCCCAAGGACCTTGTTCTACAGGTAATTATTGCCTTTTTAGCCAGGGCCACAGATGATGATAAATGGAGTTGAATTATTCAGACCACTGCCTACCCATGGCCTAAAAGAACGATGCCCAACCTTACTGGAGGGGAGAATGAGAACAAATACCACTTAGTTTTTTTATTAACTTTTCATAGAAAAAGCTGGCACAATGGCGGGCATTGCTCCTTTCCCCAAGGAGTTGACAGTTTATCAGATAATGTGCATGCAATGAACTACATGATGTGGGAAAGATTTTCTTTAGAGACCTGTGGAAACTGGTCTGAGCTGACTCCAAATGTCTAGAAGTAGGCAGGGAACAGCAGTTTGGAGTGGATTGAAATGAGAAAGAGCATAAGAAAAAAATTCCAAAAGTGGGTGAGAATATGCAATGAATCATGAAAACTAATCAATTTTGAGGGGATTTGTGGTGATAAGGTTAGGTGTTAATTTGACTGGGTTAGGGGACTCGTGGATAGTAGGTAAAACATTATCTCTAGGTGTGTCTTTGAGGGTGTTCCTGGAAGAGACTAGCATTTGAATCAGATTGGATAAAGGAGTTATCCCTCATCCATGGAAGTGGGGGTCCACCAAGCCATGGAAAAACTCAATGGAACAAAATGATGGAGGGTAGAGGAAGGACACATTTACTCTTCTGGAGCTAGGACATCTAGCTAGTATCTCTTGATGTACCACATTAGACCTGGAGGTTCTTGAGCCTTCAAACCCAGACTTAATTATAGAACCGGCTTTCCTTGTTCTTCAGTTTGTAGACAGTAGATCATGGATCTTCCCACATCCATACTCACATGGGTCAACTCCCATAATAAGTCTCCATACCTTCAAATGTCCTATTGGTTCTTTGGACAACTTTGATACAGAAGAATCTCAAGCAGTTCAGTGATGCTTGTTGTTAGGTGCCACCAAATCATGTCTGACTTATAGTGACCCTGTGTACAACATTAGCATTAAGGATACTCCCTGATACTGTACCATTCCAGGCACTATGCCAGTGTTTCTCTGCTATTGTAGAATTTTTAATGACTGATTGCCTCAGGAGTGGGCTGTCAGGTTCTTTTCCCATTCTGCAGTGTTGGGAATCGAACCCAGGGCCTCTGAGTGCATGGAGCAAATGCTCTACTAATTGAGCTTGCTAGTGGGAGGGCAAGGCTAGCAAAAGAACAGGCTGGGGAGAAAGGTGGTTAAGCAAAGCACTAAAGATTCTTCTGTGCTAACAATGATAAATGTGTCTTCCTCACATTTTTTCCCTTAGAGAGATTTATGGAAAACAACTTGGATAGTATAGTTCCATCCTTAATGCTAAGTTATGGCTTCAAGTATGAGACTCATTAGCATGTCTAATTAAACTAAGAGGAGAAGAATTTTAAGGACTATGGATCCAATTTCAGGAAAAGATTACACATATCATTTGGAAAATAATTAAAATGTTTTTTAAAAGTGTTGTTGTTGTTGTTAGGTGCTATCAAGTTGTATGCAACTCATAGCAATCCTTATAAGGTTTTCAGCAGCTGATTGTTTTGGGATTGCTTCAGGAGTGGATTGCCACATTCTTCTTCTTCTGCTTTTGCAGTGCTGAGGATTGAACCCAGGGCCTCAGAGTACAGAGTGGCACTCTACCAACTGAGCTAAAACCCAGACATTTGGTACATAATTCACTTGATTTGATCAAGCCAATAATAGTCTGATAAATGATTAGTTAAATACACTATTCGATTACTCATTCCATTTATGTTGATTGATTTTGAGTTTAATAAAAAATGATCACATGCAATTATAAGCATAGGTTAAGTGATAGAAATTTGATATCGCTCTGGTTTCTGCACAGAAGTACTTTTGTTCTCATCATTACTCTGTCTGAAACCATTAACGTGAGCCCCCTAAAATGCTATGTTATATGTGGAAGGGCAGCTTTCTGGACATAGATATCCAATTGTTTTTCAAATGAAAATTTAGAAATACATCTCTTTTCTTGCTACTTTTGCTGCAGTTTAATCTCTTCCTAGACCTTATTTGTCTATAATTAAGGATGTACCTTGAGTAACAAAATACAATATGAGTTAATTTGAAAATATGCACCCTTCCTGGTTATCCATTCTAGATAAAACTCCATATATTTAGATACTTTACATTGTTTTAGAGATGTGGTGATGACAATGAATAAAATATGCATAGGGGAGGCCTTCTTCAGCAATGACTGTATTACTTATTGCAAGTATGAGTAAAGTAGAAATGTTATTTCACTATTTACGGCTGTGAGATATGTTTTCCTGTTGTGTGAGATGATATATATTTGTAATCTTTAGACTGGTGAAAGGATTCTGAAAGTTTATGTAATTAGGCATAATATGAGTTTGTCAGTAATGGTAGTTGTAATTTAGCAAGTAGAGACCCAGAGGCCCTTCCTACTGCAGGAGCTTTCAAGCCAAGTCGAGAGGCTGCAGGGCAAAAGCAGATGATTTCCATGCATTCATGTGCATGTGTCTACGGGGACAATTTCAAGAAATCTTTTATTTTGAACTAATTTTAAACTTACAACATTTGCAAAAGCAGTATGGAAAGTGTTCTTGTATCCCTCACCTCACTGTTCCAAGTTCTATTATTTACATAGGCATAGTACAATTATCAAAGAGAGACTTTAACATGGGTATATTTTGATTAACTAAAGGGTAGACCTCATTCTAATTTCACCAGTGTTTCCCTATAAAGTTCTGTCTATGTCCAAGAATTCACTCCAAGGATTGCATATAATTGTTATTTTTTCCCTTCATCTTCTCCAGGATGTGACTGTGCCTCAGTCTCCCCTTGTCTTGCATCTTCTCAAGAGCAGAGTAAGCTATGTAATCTGATGATAATACTGCAGAAGTTAGATTGTTTCCCCAGTGAATCACATCAATGAATGAATAATATGCATTTATCTTATTACTGGTGATTTAGTTAAGTGAGTCTCTACTGCATTTTCTAACATAAAGTCACTGTCTTTCCCTTTGTGTTGTTTAGTATCTTGGCTTGGAGACCATGAGTAACTTGTTGCTCTGTAAACTGTTGCAGGTTAATTTTTGCATCCATTGATGTGCTTCATTCTGGATCATTCATTATTTTGGCATTTGCCTGGCAATGTCTCTGTATTCCTTTGTTGTTGTTTTTAGGTGCTGTCGAGTCATGTCCAACTCATAGCGACCCTCATAGGGTTTTCAATGGCTGATTGTTTCGGGATTGCCTTGGGAGTGGATTGCCAGGTCCTTTTCCCATTTTTGCAGTGCTGGGAATCGAACTCTGGACCTCAGAGACTGCAGAGCTGCGTTCTACCAAATGAACTAAATCCCATCCCTCTGTATTCCTTACTTTCTACTAATTTGAATTTACTGTGGAAAAGAGCTGTCCCTTATCTCTTTTTTATTTATTTACTTATTCATTCCAAGACTTGATTATATCAGTATAGAGTTATGGATATTTATCTTCTTCTAAGTTAAATTCCAATAGTATACCTATTTATTATGTTTGTCAGGATGCTTAATCATGGTACCAAGCACTCCTTCCAGTTGGCTCTTGTAGTTTTCTCTAATGAACCCCACTTCAATATTTGGTCTTTGTTGTGTTTCCTTATTTTCTGGCATGATGAGATGATGCTCCAGGGTCATCTTGTGTTTCCCTGTCCTAGTCCCACACTCAACCATTTCTCCAGGGATCCCTGGTTCTTTCTGTTACAAATGGTATTTAGAGACGAAAATCTGATGGCTAGGTATGATCATTGTTACCAGAGGATCATTGCTTCCAGCTCTCTCAGTAAACAGAGCTAGAAAATACATGTATGTTTGCTAACACATAAACATATATACATTTTGTATCTGTCTGTCTGTCTGTTGTTGTTGTTGTTGTTGTTGGGTGCCGTCGAGTTGGTGTCTGACTCATAGCGACCCTCATAGGGTTTTCAATGACGACTGTTTCGGGATTGCCTTGGGAGTGGATTGCCAGGCCCTTCTCCCATTTTTGAGGTGCTGGGAATTGAACTCGAGACCTCAGAGACTGCAGAGCAGTGCTCTACCAACTGAGCTAAATCCCAGCCCTCCCTCTGTCTAGATATGCTTAAATCCCAGGAGTTTATACATGTCTTTTATTCCCATTCTTTTCTTTGTGTTATGGATTGTACCTGAAATGAATTTTGTCTTTCCCATCTGCCCCCTGGTAATTACCTCTTCTTTAAGGGTCAGCTGCAATATTTCACTCATGAAAATATTTACTGTTTCTTTGAATCCATTTTACTTTCCCATGTTTCTCATGTGGTTTATTTTAATCACATTTTCACTGCTTTATATGTCATTTGTTTAAAACATGGATTTGAGTTTTACCTTCACTTGTGTTCACTTACTTATTTGGTGTTTTTTGGGCAGTCTTTGGGCTACTGCAGAGAATGTCTTTAGTTCTGTTCTGCTCAGTATCCTTTCAAATACCAATCATCCTCCTACCCTGATATATATCTACTTCTTGGGACCAGCCAATCATAACCCAGCCCCACCATCCGCCCTTCTCCACTCTATCACAAAGGGCCTGGTCTCACATGTGACCTGGTCTCACTTAAACAGAGTAATTCCTTCCTTCTGTTAAGGGATTGGCTGTAATAATAGGCATTGCCTGACTTGAGTCAATCAAAACTCTTCATATGAGTTAATATGAAGGCACTTGAGAGTAAGAGCCAAGCTTGATTTTAACTATGAAAATGTCAGACTGGATGCCATCATTATTGCTTCACCCCACAGAGAGATGTGAGGAGGTAAGCCAAAAAATGTTAATTATATTATTTGAATAATCTCTGAAGACACAAGTATCTCTGGACTTTGCAGACATGTAAGCCAGTAAATTTAAACTTCTTGGTTATCTTTACTTGAATTGAGTGTCTGTTACTTAAAAGATTGATGTTGACATTGGTATCAGGATATAGTGTATTGCAAGTGATAAGCAGAAAAATACTGACTTTCCAGAGGTAAGGTAAAGTTCATTCATTATCAACAAGGGTGCTGTCAATCCTTGTTATGGGTAATAAAGCAGTAAATTCAGCCATCCCTGCTGTGCTTTGGTACTCAGAACATGAAGGGATGGGAACTTTAGTAACAGATGTAGAGACATAGCAAGGTAATGTAGTGTGTCACCTAGATCTTGAATCATCGTTTATATTGTAAGGAAGCAAAAACAATTTCAGATTAAGCTAGACTCCTCAGGAGTAATATGCTACTTACTTAACATAGAGTTTTCTTAGGAGGTGATAAGTCTCCCTATGACCAGAAATCCATAAGCCTGGAGATTCATATGATCATGCACCTTGAAAAATCCTAAGAGCCAAGGTATTTGTCCAACACTGGGACTAAATTTAGGAACTAAAATGTAATGTAAAATAAAAGAGGAATAATGTTAAGAAAGAAGAATCCAAAGAAATGGAGGAAGCATGAAGTCTCAGACCTCTCCAAGACCTCTTCTATTCTGTATCTTCTACCTGATGGGCAGTGAACCACCATAATCCCTTGAGATTAAGGAAAATCTAAAGAAACAATTCAGCACATCATGCTACCCAAGCCTGTTCTTTCATGTGGCTTGTGGAGAGGTGGCAAATAATTGAACATACAGGTTGAAGCACAGATATCTATAACTATTGCCACAAAATAAAAATAATTTTAGGATCCAGAAACATGGACCAAACATGCCTGAAGAAGTTACGTTGTATGACTTTAGTAATAGCATTCATGATAGGTACCCTGATGAGTTACCCAGTAATTTCATCTTTTAACTTCTTTATTTATACTCTGACCTCTATTCCACATATTCCCATATTACTCTATCTATTTTGAACTGGTAAAATTTGAGCATCATATCCCTATTTGATTTTTTAAAATGAAGTTTATCTTCTATTGCTATATTCCATTTGTACATATGCTCCATAATATTATATTGGTATAAGGTATACTTTATTTATTGTTCTAGGATTCTTATACCTGCTGTTATTGAAGGGCTGAAATCTTTTGTTTTAGTCCTAATTTTTTTTTTTTAGGTTTCCTCCTAATAATTATTGGGAATTGAATTACCTAGAAATCATTGCTCTAACTTCAACTTTGTTTATTCCACACTATGTTTGCATGTATAATATTCTGACATTTAATTTATACATATATATATTACACACACATATATACATATATGTATATATATACATGTTTATGTGTGTGTGTGTGTATATATATATGTATATATATATGTATATATATGTATATATATATATATATATATATATATATATAGTCACATATATAACAACAGTGGAGCTGGGGTTTAGCACAATTGGTAGAGTGCTGCTCCACAGTCTCTGATGACTCAAGTTTGATCCCTAGCACTGCAAAAATGAGAGAAGGACTTGGCAATCCACTCCTGAAACAATTCCGAAACAATCAGCCATTGAAAACCCTACAAGGGTTTCTGTGAGTTGGACACGACTTGAGGACACCTTAGAAAATGAACAACAGCAACAACAGCAACAGCATCAACATATATAAAACAAATAGATGCACGTATATGTATTTCCTTATAAGAACTATCACATTTCAGAAAATCAGGCAACTTTAATTGCTAGTTTGTTGATTGTGTCTATTCTATAGACTGTCAAACTCAAAGGTATAATTTGCTGGAATAGATGGTATTTTCAGAGCTGAATAAGTCAAAGAAATACATAACAGTCCTATGTTCTGATAATCACCATGAATAATGAGATGATTACCAAAATACATAATCAAGAATGGAAGTAAATTTCCAAATTTCTCTATTATTTAAAGATGTTCCATAAACGGTTCTCTTCTGGTAATTCAAAGATAACCCCCATGTTTATGTCCTTTCCATTTCTACACATTGCAGAGCATAGAAAGTGAATTTCAAAAGTCAAAAAGAACAAAACAGATAAAATATATTAGCATTAAGTATTAGGTATTTAGGTCAATTTACCCTTCCATAATTATGGTTAAATAATACATTAGTAAATAATTTGTATGTTCTCATGCTTCCACTATCATTGCATAATTTTTCCTTCTACAAAATAGTTCCAATATGACAACAAGTTATTCAAAGGCATTATGTAGCTATATCACTTGCTAAGATGATTAAGTCTCAAAAAAAAAAAAAAAGAGAGAAACTTAGTGTCTACAACATTGGACTGAAACATGAAAAGAACGGGTGCATAGTACAGTGTTGCATAGAATTTCATTCTGTTGTACATAGGGTTCTTATGAGTCAGATCTGACTAGATGACACCCAACAAGAACAGATTATTAAAAGTGAATCGGTTATAATGCAACTGAAAATTCTGATAAAATCAGTACTGAATTAGATGTGAAACCTATTGTATCAGTGTAGTGTGAATCAAAATTCTCTATATATGAGGACCCAACTCTCTTTTGAGTGTTTTAATGAAATATTTTCATAGAATTTGGTATTTTATGCAAATTAGTCTATAACAATTTCCAATCATTGGTTTTACACCTCATTATTTGCACTAATTTTTGCACATGTGAAAATGGGTATTTTAAGCAGCAAATTTATATTGAAAATCTTCTCCCATACACACAATGCAAAGAATTCAGTGGCATAATTTAATGGGTTTACTTTTTATATCATATAAATAATGTTGATATCGATATACAATCCTTTCACTCATCAATATCTGCAGCCATATATTTCCTATTTCACTATTTCCTTTCTTTCAGATACAATTTTGATTCATCAGTGTTTTTCTAATTTTGTTAATTGAAAATTGATTTTATAGAATTGTAGAAGATAGTACTCATTGAAGAGATTCTGCTATCAAAGAACTTTAGGTAACACTGAATTTAAGAGTCCATCAAAGCAAAGGACATAACATGCAATTTTATCTCACTTATTTCACTATGGAATCTTTTCTCACAGACCCACTGAATCACTTGATGAAGACAATGCATTAGAATTATCTGGGCAAACAGATCCCATAGGAATATATAAATATGAAAAAGAGTACTTATTATAGGAACTGGTTCACAAATTGGGTAACCAGGAAAAGCTATTGGATAATTTGAGTCCAACCTAACAACAACAACAACAACAACAAAATTCAGTCTAAGTCCAAAGCCCTGAGAATGATAGCAGCCAGCGTCTGAGGGGAGGAGGATTTGGATGTTGCAGGCCCAGAGGGGAGAGAGAGAATTTGCCCTTCCTGTCTCTCTCTGCATACATATGTTTGCATTTAGAAAAAAGTTAGTTAAATATATTTTTCATCCCTTGGTAAAAAGAATCTCAGGAAAGGATGATTACTTTTGGATAGGGAATTCTAGGCAACATTAGTACATGAAATAGTATTTTGCTAAATTTAAAGGGAGGACTTTAAAAAATAGTTCCCTGGATTAAAATAACAATTCATGTTGTTTTGTTGTTTGTTTTGATGTAGTAGAAATTGAACTTGGGACCTCCTGTATGCTAGGCAAGTGCTCAACCACTGAGGTGCACTGAAAGTGCCCCCTTTTATATTTCATTTTTTATTTTGAGACAGAGTCTCACTACATTGTGAAGGCTGCCTCTGGCTTTGAACTCTTGATTCTCCTGCCTCAGACTCCTGAGTCCCTGGAATTGCAGATGTGTGCCACTGCACCTGGCTTGGATTATGTTTTAATACATTTTGAGATTGGAATATGATGAAGGTTATAACAGCCAATTAGAAATTTGTCTCACTCATTAAATTCACTCATACTTTTAGTATAAAGTCTATAAATCCATTCCCTTACTTTCTAACTTTATAATTTATAGTGTAATGCACATTTCTTTAAACCAGAGCAGGTCATCCCTGTTAGACCACGCAGACTTGTGTTGAACATCCATGTTTCTAAAGCTATGTCATAACCTCATTACCTGGCTGTCCTATGTTCTGTTTGTTCTAAATCATCTGCAGAAAAATAGATTTTAAAAAGACGTGAGGAAGAAAAAAACAATTTATAGAAAGAAGAAATGTCTTTTAAAGATTACAAATATTGTGTAAATGTTATTTATTTATCTTGACTCTTCCTAAGGAGGGATTTTGAAATAAAATAGATTAAAATAAACTGTACCTAGGCATTAAAAAATAAAATCTGGAGAATTTCATGTAACTTCCAGTGAAAGCTAAAGGTTATAAAGGTTATAGACACATGTTAATTAATTTTCCTGTTACACTAGGTGTTTTAAAAAAGTTCCTTTCACCTCAAGCAAGTGAGTGTATCCACAAGGATCTGAGCATAAAGGAGAAGAATAAAAGTTAGCTTTTTTCTAGCCGAGGAGAGGAAGGAATTCAATCAATGGTCTTATTGCCATTATTGGCTATTTGGCTTTCAGCAAATAAAAATAGGTCACATAGACATATAATTACTCTTCATGTGAGATTCAACTGACTATGGAAACTAGGAAATACAAAATTAATGCCATGTACTGCTTAGCTGATAAAATAACACAACTTCCCAGTGAAACTTGCTTGTTCTGTTATATAATGGAAGGGCAAATAATTTCACCATAGTCACCATGGAAAGGAGGGATTATTCAGGCAGAATTACCTTTCAAAACTCAGGTGTTTCTGGTTGTCATCGCCTGCCCCCTTTGAAATGGGTTTGCATGGGTGGGGGACTGAGTAAAGCATGAATTCACTGAAAATGAAGGAAGCATGACTTACCTTATGAGGACAGCACAGCCTCACTAAGATGTAGCAATTTGGTGGTGGTGTTAGGTGCCCCAAGTCAGGTCCAACTCATAGCGACCCTATGTACAACAGAATTAAACACTCCCCGATTCTGTGCCAGGTGCACAATCTTACTTATGTTTAAGCCCATTGTTGCAGACACTGTGTCAATCTATCTAGTGGAGGGTTTTCCTTTTTTTGTTGATCTGCCACTCTCCCAAACATGATGTCTTTCTCCAGGGATTGGTCCCTCCTGACTATACATCCAAATACGTAAGACATAGTCTAGCCATCCTTGCTTCCAAGGAGCCCTTTGGTTGCACTTCTTCTGGGACACGTCTGTTGATTCTTTTGGCAGTCCATGGTATATTCAATATTTGTCTCCAGCACCATAATTCAAAAGCATCAATTTTTCTGTTTCCCTTATTCAGTGTCCACCTTTCACAACCATATGATGTGACTGAAAATACCGTGGCCTGAGTCAGGCACACTTTCATCTTCAATGTGACATTTTTACTTTCCAATACTTTAAAGAGACCTTTGCCACAGCTTTTCCCAATGCAATGTGTCTTTTGATTTCTTGACTATTCCTTCCATGGTTGTTGATTGTAGAACCAAGTAAAGCAAGATCATGGACAAGTCCAATCTTTTCTCCATTTATCGTGAAGTTGCATACTGACCCAGTTGTAAAGATTTTTGTTTTGTTGATGTTGAGATGCAATCCATATTGAAGGCTGTGTTCTTTGATCTTTATCAGAAAACTATCTCAAATTCTCTTCACTTTCAGCCAGTAGAGTTATGTCATCTGCATAACTCAAGCTGTTAATGAGTAACGACTTAGATGGATTCAAATGAGCTAGTACAAATGATATACCTCTGATCCAAACATGTGGCTATCTTGTTACAAGAAGTCTTTTATGCATGATAGTTCACATGGCCCTACTGTACAGAAGACACAAGGCCATAGAGGAAGTGACAATTTACTTTGTCTGCTGATATAAATAAAGTTTAATGATGGGAAAAATCTCCGAGACATTGCAAAACAAGGACTGAGATCCAATTGTATGTGAATGACAGCTGAGATCAGTTCAGGGACGAGGAAAAAGATTAAAATAAAAAATGCTAGATCCTGTGGCACATGGTTGTAATCTTAGCAACCAAAAAGCAAACAGAAGGATCAGAAGTTTGAGGCCAGAGTCGGCCTGAACAATTTACCAAGACCCTGTCTCAAGATAAAAGAAAAATTTTAAAATGGTGTGGGGGTGAAAGTCTGTGGTACAGCATATGCCTGCCATGTGCACGGTCCTGGGATCAAACCTCCAGAACTGCAAAATAAATAAATGAATGAAAGTAATGGATTTGCTACAATGGACATGGGTAGCACAGTATTTCAAACTGTAAAGAAGGGAATGTAGCCTGATTTGGGATTGCTTTATAAAAGATTTTGTCACATCTTCCATATTGTAACCAACTTGAATGAATGGAAATGCAGTGATGCTAAAAAAGATTGGGGGGGCTGGGATTTAGCTCAGTTGGTAGTGCACTGCGCTGCAGTCTCTGAGGTCCAGAGTTCAATTCCCGGCACTGCAAAAATGGGAGAAGGACCTGGCAATCCACTCCCAAGGCAATCCTGAAACAGCCACTGAAAACCCTATGAGGGTCGCTATGAGTCAGATACCGACTCGACCACACCTAACAACAACAACAACAAAATAAAAAGATTGGGAAGGCGTTAGCACAGAATGCTAAAGGTGGGGAAAATTTGAAAGTCAATAGATTAGTGTGATACTTGGCACGTTGTTATATTTTAACTGATCATTTTTAATAGTACAATACAGTTGTCTATCTGCTGCATATACAAGGCCAACTAGTTACATAGGTGATTTCATCATTAAAGCTATAAATAGATTAGTTGATTTTCTAGAAATTCCCTACAAAATGCAAATAAACCAAATCATCTTCTCTTTTATGTGCATTAATTTGCTCTGAAATAGTCAAAATACATGAGTGTAGATCATTAAATCTAATTGCACAAAACGCTGTCTATGTTTTTTACATGAAATACATGAATACAGTCATGTATATATGATGCGTTGAGTTTTAAATATCTGTTGCTAGCTACTTAGTGTCTCACAGTGGATTTTTTCCAATCTTGGGTAATAGTCTTAAAAATTCTAATTAACTTTTAATTTACATGTACTATCAACTCTAAGGGGCTGGGACTTAGCTCAGTTGTTAGAGCACTACTGTGCAGTGTCTGAGGTCCCAGGTTCGATTCCCAGCATGGCAAAATTGGGAGAAGGACATGGCAACCCACTCCCAAGACAATCTTGAACAATCAGTCATTGAAAACCCTATGAGGGTCACTATGAGTCTGATATGTCTCTAGGGCACCTAACAATAACAATCAACTCTAAATTACAGTTCAAATAAAGAGATAAAGAGTAACTTTTAAAATGCAGAATGCTTGTCAATATTGCTATTCTTTTTTTGCTTTTAAAATTATGATAACCATTTGTTTACCTGGCACTAATCTTTAGAACTTGTCTAAGTCATTATTTAAAAATTCTAAAGGTACAGCCTGCATTTCTAAACTGCATATACAGACAAGGGCATGCAATGTAATTATTATATAATTTTATCTTACTATGCTTTCATTTTATTAAAGCAAAAACGTATTTCAATTGTTATTTTAATTATAAGAATCAATGCTCCTCTGAAAAATTTATATAGCTAAAGTTTTACTAGCCATTAAGGGGAAAATGTCAACAATTTTTACTTTCAACAGTTTTGCCTTTTTGTAAATACAATAAAAAGTTTGCCATTGATATGAACATTCTGTGACCACAGATAAGAGCCTGAGAATATATTCATTCATTAGTAAATATATACTGCTTTCTTCATAAATAATCATAATACCCAATAACGAATTCAATGGAAAGGCACTGAGTCTATCTTCCATTCCTCATTCCCAATCATTGTACCACCTAATTTTTCTTCTGATCAGAAAACTATTGAGTTCTTTGCTGAACCTGCTCATATATTATCACTGTTGTGTCAATTTCTTAAATGGTTGTAATTTAGAGATGGCTGAACTCTAGTAACATTTCCTTTGCTCCTTAGGTTGGTCTGTATTTTCATAATTCTTTCTAGAACTTTTATTATGTTAGATTTTCTGGGACACAGTGGTTTCCTTTTTTTTTAAAATTTTAACCTTCATATGGCAACAATTTTCCATTTCATACTTTCTTTTTTTCTTCTAGTGCTAGGGGATTGAACTCAAGGGCTTGTGCACACTAGGTAAGCAGTCTACCACAGAGGCATACCCCTGGCCCCTTTTTTATTTTTTATTTTGAGACAAAGTCTTGCTAAATTGCACAGTCTGCCTCAGGTTTCAAACCTGTGACCCTGCAGCCTCAGCCTTCTGAGATGCTGGGATGACAAGCATTAGCAACATGCCAGGTTTCCACTTTATACTTTTGTCAGTTATAGTTAATTTTTATGTTTATCATCTTATTTACTTTGGAGTACTGATTTTGAATTAAATTAAATTTGATCTTACTATCATTTGAATACAGTAATTTGGCATAATTTTATGACTTCTGTCAAGATTTCCTATCTCTCAACTCCAAATATTTTTTTCTTCATGCTAGTTCTATTTAAAATATCTTATATGAAATTATGTTTATGTCTTCTTTAGTGCATATATTTTCTTTTTGTCCTCTAAATGCAATCATCTAAGTGACTATAAAACTGCTAATTCCTTCCTATAAAAATCCAACATCTCTAATGAAAGCCTTGCTTTGGTTGTTGCTGTTGTTATTTTGTAGTACTGGATAGTTGAACTCAGGGCCTCGAGCACTCTTTGCAAGCTCTCTACCACCGAACTGCATGCCAGCCCCTCCCCACTCCACCATCCATGTCTATTCTTTTTTAATCTTGAGAAAGAATCTCCCTAAATCACACAAGCCACAGCTGGTCTCAAACTTGCCTTCTTCCTGCCTCCCCCTCCATAGTTGCTGGGATTATAGGCATGTGCCACTACGCCTGGCTAGGAAAGCCATCTTTATACATTTCTCATTTTAGAGGTTGTTTTCATAGAATTTCCATCATCAGTTACTGCACAGTTTGGCCAATTTATTGTTTTGGTTTACATAAGTCATATACCAGAAATGTGTTGTTGAAGGTAGAATATGGAAAAATTCATCTTGAAAGATATGCCAATGCATTATGGTTGGAAAGGTCATTTAGTGCAATTCTAAAGTTTCCATTATTTGAAGATAATTCCTAAAAAAGTTTCCCCAAGAATGTGGAGGCTTTTGACATTTGATATAAAGCAGTTGTTATCAATATTGCTTTCATCTAAAGACTATAATGCAATGGATATCCCTAAGTGCCAAGGTGAGAAAGGAGAAGATGTTATCTGAAAGAACATTCTCTAGCCATTTGTTCTGTGATATTTTTGTGACTTTTCTTACAAGAGAGGTTTGAGCATGTGGGGTATGTGTGTTTATATCAATATTCATTGATTCATATTAAATGAATCTGGCAGATTCTAATTTGTTGGGGGAATATTTTCTTGACAAGGTTTTCTGTATCTTTATGGAACTTGCAAATATATGTATGAATACATACATATTTTCATAAATGTGATGTATTTTTGCTAAATTCTAGATAAATCATTTTAAAAAATGGAATTTCCCTTCTTCACTTAAACACTTTGTCCACTCCTGGCTCTTCAGATAGTTCCAGGCTGTTATACTCTTCAGCTCTTTCCGTGTATTTTTTCTTCATCCCCAGGCTTTTCTCACCTCTGGGTGTTCAAATCTGAGTTTCTCTGAGCCCTTAGAACCTTGTAGTGAAAACCTGGGACCACATTTGCAGGAAGTGAGTTATGTTAGGAGAGCCTCATTCAATGCAAATCCCAGCCCACTTGAATGTGAAATAAACCTTATTTTCATCTCATTTTCTTCTAGTATCTCTATCTTTTTTTTTTCTTTTGTGGTATTTGAATGTTGAACTTAGGGCTTCGCACATTCTTTGTAAATGCTCTACTCCTGGGCTGCACCACTAGCCCACTTTTTATTTTTTGTTTTTGAATCAGAGTCTTGCTAATTTACACAGGTTAACTCTGCCCTCAAACTCAACGATCCTCAATCCTCCTGCCTTCACCTCCCCCGTCACTGGGATTACAGGTGTGTACTGCTGACCCTGGCTCAAGAATTCTACTTTTAAAAGTAATTCTCTGTTTGTAACAAAAGTTTCGAGACAAGTAAGATAATCAGATTCTTATGTGGACCTGAGGACCTGATAGAACACTCATGACACTTGTGTGAGGGTTGAACCCATGGCCTCACACATGCTTAACAAATGCTCTTCCACTGAGCTGCACCTCCAGCCCATTGTTTAATTTTTATTTGAGACGGGGTCTCACTAAGTTATATAGGCGACCTCTTGGCTCAAATTTGCTATCCTCCTGCCTCAGCCTCCTGAGTCCTGGGATTATAGGTGGGTTCCCATTATTATGTGAGTGTTTTGATTGGACTAGGAGAAGCAAGAACAGCTTTTATGGCTGGAGATAAAATTTTGGTACAAAAGATACTGCTTGTCTACTGGGTGTGGTGTTGGAGAAGAGGAAGAGAAGTTAGAGTTTGCATGCTGGAATCTTTGGCAGGATTTAAAAAACAAAACATATTTTTTCCTTCCTCACTCACTCAGCTGAGTTTATGGAGTAAGTGAGAGGAGCCTAAAGGAGGACTTCATGCCATGGTAGCCACACGAGTCTGTATAGGGGGAGGAGACCCAAGAAGCAGTAGGTGTTGAATCTCAAGGTCTATAAAATACATCCTATACTTTTAACCTTCATATGGAGGCAAATATCCCCACACAGTACCTTCTAAATGTATAATACAGCACAGAATCAAATTCTTTAAAAATTGTAGATGGAGAATATCAGCCTCTGAATGTGACAGCACAAACCAATTTGGATGCTTTCAGACATTTGTAGGTTCCAGATAATCCAAATGTTTTCAGATGCTGCCAATTCACTACTTATAACAACAAACCCCAATGTCTCCCCTCTTCCTGGCCAGGAATTTCAGGAGGGTAAGAAAAGAAGAAGAGACAAAATATACTTGTTTCTTCCAAAAGCCAAACCCATGTATTATTTATTTTAAATAATTACTAAGTAATTTCAATGGGAGAAGGATGTAGTAGTCCACTTCCGAAACAATCAGCCATAGAAAACCCTATGAATTGCGGAGAAGCAATGACATAGTGCCGGGCATGGCACAGTATTGGGTAGTGTTTCAATCTGTTGCACATAGGATGGCTAAGAGTCACACCTGACTCAGTGGCACCTAACAACAATGACACAAATAAACCATTTGATACTTAGATCCCACTCTCTCTTAAATTAATTTCTACCCTGATGAAAATGAACCATCCTATATAACAATATATAAGTTCAAATTAAGCCAGGTCGTACATTTCCCTTCAATATCTGCTCCTTTATACATCTGATGTAGAAGATGAAGTTGGGGGCAGATAAGGGATAGAAACCTTAGCAGGCAAATAGAAACCAAATCGAAAACTTGATTATTGATAGTTTTTGGAGAACTTGTCTTTGGTATTTACCACAGGAACAAAGTTAGACGCTCATTGAGCTTGCTAAAATATCTGTCTTGCCCTTGTAAGTGGAGGAAATGCCTCATATAGGCAGCTTACTCCTAAGAAAGGAGAAAAAGCAAGAGGGACAGACATGGTCAGGCTCAATTCCTATTGTCAAATCTATGAATCATAGCCAAGCAAGTCATTTGTTGTATTTTGTGATGGAGAGAGGCTGTGATGTTGCCCTAGTACAAGATGACTCCTCATGGAAGGAAACATCAGGAATATGGAAAACTCATTTTTTCCTTGTGGTGGAAGTTCTAGAATATTCAATCCACAAACATTTAATGTGCTAACTTAATGTGCCTGTCATTGCCCTGTCATGAAACATCAATTTCATAATGAAAGGGAAGTCCTTTTTATTTTGGTGCATCATTTAGGGCCTTTCGTGAGGAATTGGACCACATAAATTTGTCATATCTTATGTAAAGTTTTTTTTTTTTTGTAGAATCATGAAGGACATATTGCAATATAGCTATATTTTAGGAACATGAAAGGAAAAGAAAATCTATTTTTCCTTTAAAAATAAAAACTAATGATTTTAAAACTATCTCATTTGTTATTTAGTATGGAATTTTTTCTTTAAATAAATGGTCTTTAATGGATTATTTTAAAATAAAATGATATTCTTAAACATGAGATACAATATGTTATATGATGACTCTGAATTTATCAATGGATTAATCCATGACTGGGATAATAATTTGATGAGCTATTGGGAAGTAATGGAAACTCAGGAAGTGGGGCATTGCTTGTTGTTGTTGTTAGGTGCCATCGAGTCAGTATCCAACTCATAGCAACCCTCATAGGGTTTTCAATGGCTGACTGTTTCGGGATTGCCTTGGGAGTGGGTTGCCACGTCCTTCTCCCATTTTTGCAGTGCTGGGAATCGAACTCAGGACCTCAGAGACTGCAGAGCAGCGTTCTACCAACTGAGCTAAATCCCAGCCCAGGGAATTGCTAGACGAAGTAAATGACAGGAGCACGCCATGGAAAGGATCTGTATTGTGGCCCCGCCCCTACCTCACTCTCTCTTTGTTTTGCAGCTGCCATAAGATGCACTGATTTGCTACACCTCATGCCCTCCACATGATATTCAGCCTCCCCCCAGGCCAAGAAACATTGGCACTAACTGGTCATGGCCTGAAAGCTCTGACCAGGCACCAAAATAAGCTTTACCTTGATTTTCTTGGGTACTTTGTCACAGTAATGGGACACCAACCAATACCCCATGCTTATTTCTAATAATAGCAGTAGCAATAATAAGACAATAACAATGACAATAAAACTAAGACAATAAGCTTGAAAAACAAACACCATGAATACAAATCTAACTATTCAGAGATAACATCTAATGTTTGGCTCATATGTTTTCAAATATCCGAGGGAAATTCTAGAAGCATCCTTTTGCTTTGTTTCTCAAGTTAATCATGAATTCATGATTATCGTTGTAGAAAGCTAATGACACCTGACAAACTTTTTCATATTTCTGATGGAAAATTGATGAAAATAAGTAACAAGTGAAAATTATTTGAAGTTTGACCAGGCTTAGAATACTAAGGAAGGGTTCTTAGACTCATGTTGCATGATGGCATGTATATGTAAGGCACCAGACGTATAGTTACTGACTTAACTCTTTGCTCAGCATGGAAATAAATGCAAAGTTAGAATGTACAAAGGTCAAAATTTTTGAAGTTTTGATCTATAGAAGCTGTAGAAAAAGTTGGATTGAGATACTCAAGTAAATAAGCATACTTTCTAAAATGACATTACAGACTAAAAGTAATCATGTATTCAGATTTTTCAGAGTTAAAAATGCTTAAAAATAAATTATTCTTAATATATCATATTTATAATTTTAAAGAAGTATAGCTAACATTTAGTTATTTATGACTTCATAGTATATTAAATTCTGGATGTATTATATCTATATGCATTATATTATTATATATTATATATGTGTTATATCTATAAACTCATGGAAAGAGTTAATATGAAGTTGAGCATCATGGCGCATGCTTATAATCCCAGTAACTTGGGATGCAGAGGTAAGAGGATTTTGAGTTTGAGGCCAGAGGCAGCCTGCATAATTTAGCAAGACCCTCTCACAAGATAAAAAATAAAAATAATGTGTGGGAGGTGCAGCATGTGCAATGCCCTGAATTTAACCCCTACATAGGACAGAAAAAGTTTATATGTACAATATTAACCATAAAAATAAATAAATAAATGCACCCCTGTTATGTTAAGCCAACAATGACCTAAAAATCATATGACATTATGGTTCCTTGATTACTGTTTTTAATCAAAGATTCTCAACCAGTATCATCAAGAGACATAAACAAAAGTACTTTCCACTCTTTTCTTTATTGTGTGCATTAAAAACCAGTGAGACAGCAACTAATATAAAATAATTTGAAACATTTCTCTGAATTGTCCCAGAAATATCACAGTGCTCGTTGCCATTGGCTGCTTCTTTCACTTGCAAATTATTCATAAATTCTACATGGGGCGGCATGCAGGCTTATTTTGCAAGTTAGCCATTAATGATTAGTTCCCATTCTGCTTCCTCTTCTTTCTCCATGGTGCTTAATGATTATAGTCCATTTCATCGGACTATAGCCTGGCGTTTTCCTGCCCTATGTTGCCATTTTTGAAAAGTGTAACTCCTCACATTTATTTTATTCTTTTTTTTAATAATTCAAGCGATATGGTTAGAATCCTATTAAACATTTATGTAGAATATTAAATATTAATTTATATAAAGCCAAAGCAACTTAACATTCCTTTCTTCTCTTGCCTGAAGTGCTGGTTTTTCCGTGGACAGTTCTCTCCCTCTCTCCTCTTTCAATTGGGCGTGCCATCTCCAATGAGCATGCTAACCGAAGTGGCAACTGGGCTTCATTAGCTTTTTGTCACAACTATTCTGAGAACTTCAGAACTGTGTTGGAACCTTCCCAGCACACCCTCCTTTTCTCACTCTCAGCAAAGCCCCAAAGCGTTCTCTCTGTCTTTTCAAACTTGTACCTCCTATCATCTTGGTCTGGGTGTTTGTGTCTTCATGTCCCCATGCCCCTCAGGATGGGATCTTTATAGACAGATGCACTTACTTCACACCACAAACCAGAGGTGTAGACGCTAGATGTGGTTGTGATTGGAGTTCCAAAGCCTGTGCTGGAGGACTGGGCACAGCCCTTCACTGTTTCCAGCATGTCCTTCTCTACCTACTGCAGATCTGTGAGATGGGAAACTCACACAGATGTGTGCTCCCTTTATTCAGTTCCCCCAACTAAGCAGCAGTTCCTACTTATCTCAGAAGGAGATTTTATTTAAAAGAAAATTAAGCTTCTAAAAGTTTTTGCATTGTTTATATAATTTTGTTATGTCCTAGTCTTTTGAATTATTATTATTATTATTATTATTATTATTATTATTATTATTATTTTGGCATTCCCTGGACAGAGAAAGTGCAATAAGCAACTAGTTTAAATGAGGGTCCAAAAGACTAGGAAGGAACAAAAAAGGACCCCCAAAGAAGAGGAGTCCATCTGGAGATAAGGCTTGAAGAACATATTCACACAACAGCACTACCTTATCCATTCTCTTTGTCTCTCAACAGGAAGGGAAGTGTCGCTAATCCTCATTCCCTCTGAAGCTCCTTTCCTCTACGAGGAGACTCTAGGTTCAATGTTTACTAAACATCAATACCTGCAGAGCCATAGAGTAGGCATAAGGGGAAGGGAAAAACTGGATGGGTAAGAAAAGCAGATGTTGTAAGAAAATCAGATACAGGCAAGCAGCTATTCATAGACATGATTCTAGAAAAATAAATGCAATAGGAGCTGGATGCTCATCCTAAACTATCCCTAATCTGAGGAAGGCATTTCATTGGTGGTCTTTGATTAGTGATATGAGAGGCAAAGTTCTAATCCCTGATAGGAAGTCCTTTGAAGAGGCACAGCTGAAGATTTGGAATCTTCACACATTGTGCCATATGAGAATCTCTATTGTATATTTGCAGTACAGTCGAACTCCACAACCACCTAGGGATGGGAAAAGAGACAGTAAAGGAGAAGGCAAGCACGTCCTGACACCTGAAAGGAAGAAGGGCTAGGCAGAAGGTGTGGATAAGAGGACAGCAACTCTAGGGACACTTGTGAGGAAAGAGTTATTTAACATTTCCCTTTTTAACTCATACCTGACTTGTAACTCATAGTGGTTCTTAGAACTCCTGGTTTCCAAAATATAAAGCCAAAGGAGTTTGCTAATTCTCATAGAAGTTACTTTAGGGGTGATTTCTCTAAGCAATCGCCATGGCTTACCTTGTGGGTGAAATTTTATTAGGTAAGTCTGAATTTCCAAAAATGTGGCAGAGAAGGGGACAAAGGTCTATCGTACCTACATTTCAACCAATGGATCTCAAGTACTTTCTGTCTCACACCTTCTTTTTGGCAAGTTCTCCTCCTACTTTGGCACTGTCTTCAGTTTTACTACAATGAGCTTTCTTTCATAATCATGACACCTAAGAAATGGGTTGGCAGAAGCCAACAATATCCCCCTTGGAAGGTTTTTTTTTAATTGTGGGATATTAAGCCCAAAATTCAGAATTAGATTGAAGGGGGAAGGCATGTAAGGGACAGAGAGGGCCTTCATATTTCATAGTTCTGCTACAAGTGTCATGTTTTTCTAAAAAGTCATCAGATACAATACTGGGATATGCAACATCCTAAAATTAAAAGGTATCAAATGATATGCCCTTAGCTGATCTTGATGCAACTGGTGACATAGGTTTTTACTAAGGTAGAAACCTCACTCCTTGTAGGGATCAGAATATTAAAGTTTTAAAACATTAAATTTCATGATGATGTTGTTGTTGTTA
Organism: Pedetes capensis; assembly: GCA_007922755.1. NCBI lineage: Eukaryota > Metazoa > Chordata > Mammalia > Rodentia > Pedetidae > Pedetes > Pedetes capensis. The sequence continues at coordinate 4,347 of VMDO01011080.1, read as the reverse complement.
GGTGCTGTGGAGTTGGCATCTGACTCATAGCAACCCTCATAGGGTTTTCAATGGCTGACTGTTTCGAGATTGCCTTGGGAGTGGATTCCCAGGCCCTTCCCCCATTTTTTATGGTGCTAGGAATTGAAATAGGGACCTCAGAGACTGCAGCGCAGCGCTCAACCAGCTGAGCCAAATCCCAGTCCAAATTTCATGATACTCATTCCTTATGAGCCTCCAGCCTTGTCCAGATCCCATGGTGAGGGTCATCTTCCTGGCTTATTCTGGCAGGTACCCCTAAAGCAGTAGCCCTGTGGCATCCAATCCTGTCAGATCTCAGAAGCTAAGCAGGGTTGGGCCTGGTTAGTACTTGGATGGGAGACCACCTGGGAACACCAGGTGCTGTAGGCTTGGGAAAAGGACCCAGCAACCCACTCCAGGAAAAGAATCAGCCATTGAAAACCCTATGAGGAACAGAGAAGCACTGACAATAGTGTTTTGCCTGTTGTATGCAGGGTTGCTATAGGTCAGACACGGACTCCACAGCACCTAACAACAACATTCTTTATTCATATGAGATATTTCCTTTTGTGCCCTGTGTGGTGTAAGAGTGAACCCATCACTCACTCTGTCTCCTCTGACAACCTCTTTTGTCACATAGCTCTTTTTGAATCCTTCCACTAACTCCCTTGAGCACCCACTGCAGCACCCCACTGGCCAGTCTCACTGCCATAACCCCCCCTTGAGAAAGTTCTGTTGACTCTGGTTGCCCGCTCTGTACTTACTTCTGTCTTATGGGCTTTTCCATTGGTTTCCAAGTAACTTCAACGTGAAACTGTTTCTCACTTGTGTTAGGCATATAGGGTATTATGGTAAGGATTTATAGCCAAAGTCCTAACTCTTTATTGTGATCTTTGTTTTACATAATGCTTTAGCTTACATATGTGTGTGCTCTATCTAAAATCATTTCTGAGATAATAATGAGAAGAAATCAAAAATAAATGAAAGCAACGTTTTTCCCCAAAAGAGGTTCATTATTTTTCCTGCCTTTGAATTAAAATGTTTGACTAAATTGACCAGTTTTGTGAATGATGAAAAAGACCGTTTCATCAAACCAAAGCCCAACTAGTAAAAACTAAATGCATAATCAGAAGATAACACAAATCCTGTGTTCAGAGCTTGTTCTTGAATGTGACCAATACTAACATTATAGTGTTGAAACATGAATTTCAATTTTAGATACTGGGTCATTTGAGAGCATGGCATGACTTCTAGCTTACACTCACCAATATAATGCAGGCTGAGTGAGTAACCTTAGGAGCTGGAGTAATAGACATATAGGTGTTCTAAGATCTGTTGATTTTTAACAAGAGAGTTTTTGTCTTTTAATCTGTCCTACTAAAATATGCAAAAGTTTATAATGTCTATGGAAAAAGCCAATAATCAATTGATATTTAAACTTGTTTCTTTCATTCTTTTCATAATAAGCAGGATCTCTTAAGTAAATTAAAAGCACTGATGATGAGAGATGATAGCAAAACCATCTGTATTTTGAATATTTTGTTGTCATTATATGTTATATCTGAAGTCTGAAAATCATTAGTTCTGCTAGAAAAGAGTCTTCATCCCCATACCTCATGCATTAGAGAAGACAGGGTATAGGAGAGAACAAGCCTGTGTCTCTGTTATGTACAACACTTCTCAGAGGCAGAAAGATACACCTGCTTCCATGAAACCAGTCCACAAAGAATATATACGTATTATGCCTGGAGCAGTAGGGCAGAACCATTCACTTTACTTCTTTGCATTTGAACTTATTTGGGATTCTCCTATACCTTCCATATGTGGATAAAATAGTTCGTTAATATATGTGATTTACCAAGCTTTCTTATTACCATGAGATCCAATTATTATAGAGAAAGAAAGATTGCTCCCCAAAATACACGTTTATCTTTTTTCAAACTAGCATGAATAGGCACTGCCCAAAGGAATAGTACAAGATCAGTAGGTGAAAGGAAATTTTGTCTGATGTGAGGGAGATGTTTATACAGCCGATGACATTCAAGAAGCTCCTTGTGGCATTTTTTTTCCCTAAATGTTTTGATTTGTTTTATTAATGATGTAGCAGTGAATAGATAATAAAAAGGTTTTAGTAACATAAGTACCCGAATATGTATTAAATAAGAGTGATGATTTTTAAAATGCATTTTAAATATTGGATGTTTAATAATCCAATAATTGGAAGAGCTGTGTAAAAAGAATTAAAATGAATGTATATTTAGATTAATGAGACAGTGGAAATACACTCCACATTTAGAAATACATTAATCAACATTTAGTTCATTAATTAACTTTTTAGACAGGGTCTCACTGTGTAGCTCAGACTGGCTTTGAATTCACAATCCTTCTGCCTCAGCATCCCAGGTCTTGGGATCACATGCATGCATCACTTCATCTCACTTCTTAATCAACATTTTAAAATACAGTCTATACATTCATTATTTATTTGATTATATGGTCTGTATAGTATGTGCATGGGAGAAGGACCTGGTAACCCACTGCCAAGGCAATCCTGAAACACTCAGCCATTGAAAACCTGATGAGGGTCGCTATGAGTCGGATACTTACTTGACGGCACCTAACAACAAAAACATAGTATGTGCAGCTATACAGAATGTTATATTTTCCTGAAAAGGTTTGATTATTTTTGCCTTTATGCTTTTAACAGCAGTGTTTGAAATGTGCAGGAATTCCTCAGTATGTAGAGTTGGTATTTAATAATGTGTGTGATGCCCCAAAATGGTGCCACATACCTATCATCCCAGAGACTTGGGATGTGGAGGCAGGAGGATCCCGTGTTCAAGGCTGAAGTCAGCCTATGTAACTTAGCAAGACCCCAGTTCAAGATAAGAAAGATGAGAAGGGGAAAACCCGTGTAGCTTAGTGGTAGAGCACTTGCACAATATACACAAGGCCCTGGATTCAACCTCCTAGTACAAGGGGAAAAATATATTATTGTGACAGTTTGAGAGTAGGAAATGCTATAGGATTTAGAATGTATACACAGGTTTCAATATACAAAAGGGGCCTGGGATCATGTGGCATGTCCACCAGCGTCTTAGAAAATAAAACTTCATGTTTTTAATAACTGTGTAAAAATTCCATAGTATCGACATACAATGATAATCTTTAACATACCATTATTGCTGATAATTATTGATGACTGGATGATGACAGGTAATGATTATAAAACAAAGGAAAAGAAAACTTCAATTTAAGCAGGATCCACTGCAATTTGGTTGCCCTCTGAAATTTCCTACAATAAGGTAGTTGAGATTTTTTAAAGATAAAAGCATCCAAGTATGAATTCAGTCCATTATGAATTGATAACTGTATTCTGTACTGTCCCAAAGCAAATAGTTTGCACCCTAACAACATTGAATTTGTGGGTGTTTGAGTTTCTGTGACTTCTGTGAATTTTCTAGTAGAAGTTTCCCACATCAATCCAAGCAGAGTTGGAGGCTAGTGGCACATGTCAATTTAAAGACAAATTAAGAATTGAGATAGATCTCTACCAAGACAACAAATAGTGAGAAACATAAGAGAGGCTATAATATTTATGAAATCAGGAAAATATCTATCTATATACCCATCTGTCTACTGCTATACACCCCTGGCATCTGATCTCATCAGATCTCAGAATCTAGGCAGGGTCAGCCTAGTTAGTACTTGGATGGGAGACCACCTGGGAATATGGGGTGCTATAGGCCTGAAGGAAGGACCTGGCAGCCCACTCCCAAAACAATCAGCCTCAAAAACCCCATGAACAGCAGAGAAGCCCTGACAATAGTGCCGGACATGGCACAGTGTTGTACATAGGGTTGCCATGTGTCAAACTCTACTCAACAGCACCTAACAACATCAACATATACCCAACTCCTTATCTATTTGTCCAGGATAATATGCTGAAATTACCTCATATTACAGAATAATCATTAATAATGCATCGTCAAATTACCAACCATGGCTTTGAAACCACAGCTTTTTCTCAGCCCAGTACTGAGACAACATTAAGAGAATTTTGTCTTGGAAAAAAATGATGTATTTTTGTTGATGGAGATGAATGGGCTTGGTAATTTGCATGCTAAGAGCAGTTATGGACATGAGCGTTCCAAATTTGGTCTTTGGTTAAAAGAAAAATGACTGGGAAGGAATAGCTGGAAGTGAGGCCCAAAAGCTCTGTTTCTGATTTATTCTGAGAGATGGGGTTCTCACTATTGTTTAGTTTGGAAGAACTGAGCTTGAACCCCTAAAAGCCCTTGGCAGCCATTGCCTGGCATCTGTGCCCACAGAAGCCATGACAGCCTC
>VMDO01011079.1:10321-68663 GCA_007922755.1 Pedetes capensis | reverse complement strand
GGTCAATACAAATGGACTAAAAATCACATGTAATTGTTCTAACAAGATAGAAACAAAGACCACTACAAGAAAAGTTTCTATCTTAAACAGAAAGGGAACCCAAGGACATATAGAAAAATACTATATAGTAAAAGATAGAGAAGACTTGGATGGGAAACTTAGATAGGAAGGGGGGAGGGGGGAAACATAGAGGAGCGTAGGGGGTAACCTATATGAATAATGCTTATCAAATTGCATATATGAAAATTGTCACAACGAAAAGCATGTCAAAATGAATCACATTATGATGTACATTAAAAATTTCTAATAAAAAAAAAAAAAAAAAAAAAAAAGAAAATAGAGGACATGGGCTAAGATCTAAAGACCTGAGTGCCCGCATGCTAACAAATCCACTGTGCCATCACCACAGGGCCACGGCCAGACTTCCAAGTGCAACACACAGGGCCCCCTACCATCTGGTTCCTGTTTCCTCTCCAACCTCATTTCCTTTGCATTCTGCTTCCCTCACACTTCTCTCTGCTACTCTGCCCCATACCCACGCTACACATTTACACTCCTGGCTCCAACAATGCCAAACAATTAAAATTTTTCAAACTTCTCATGCTGCTTCTGGTCCCAGTCCCTTTGTACATGCTATTTCCTATGCCCTCCATGCTCCACCACTCATCCCTTCAACAAACTATTTTTGAGCACCAGCTAAGGTACCAATCACAGAGAAAAAGACACAGATCCTGCTCTCAGGGGCTTCCAGTAGATTCTCTCTCTCTCTCTCTCTCTCTCTCTCTCTCTCTCTCTCTCTCTCCCTCCCTCCCTCCCTCCCTCCCTCCCCTGTCATTCTCTCACTCTCTTTCTCTCTGTGTCTAGTAGTGGATTCAGTGAACTCCTATCTGTCTTGCAGAATTTGGCTCTCACACCACTTCCTCTGACACTGTCTGCTTCTCCCCTCCCACCTCCATGTTACCTTCAGCTCTGGTTTGAATGAGTGTCCTCCAAAGGTCCTATGTAAAGGTTTGGTCCCCAGTGTGACAGTATAGGGAGGTACTGTGGACCTTTGAATGGTGGGGCCCAGTAGGAGGTCCTCAGGTCATTGGGGCTGTAGGACCCTGTGTCCTCCCCTCTTTCTCTGCCTCTCTCTTGTGAAGTGAGCACTTGCCTCACACATTGCACACACATTCCCACTCTGATGGTCCTCCCTCTCCAGAGGCCCAAACCAGTGGGGCCTCCTGATCTTGCACTTGGGTCTCCAGAATCATGAGCCAAAAGTAAACTTCTCTTTGCTTCATAAATAGCCTGTGTTTTGTTACAGATAGCCTGTATTTTGTTACAGTGATGCAAGGCTGATTAATACACCCTTGTAACATTGCAGTCTTCATGGATCAAAGAAGTTCTTTGCCTCCCAGAATTCTGGGTGCCTGGCCTTCTGCATATAGCACAGTGCAAATTTCCTCTGTTTCCCTCTCAGGGCATAAATCATGGCTCAAATCTTACTTGGGCCAGGGTTTCTGTCCCTCATGCACATGGCTGTACATTTGGCCACATTCACACTCACTTATGAGGATCTGTTGATTTTTTGGGGGGGGATATGATAGTAACATGATTTTCCTTCATGAAGGAGACATAGGTAACTTGAAATGGAATGAAATTGAACAAGGTACAGCTTTCATTTCTCCTTCTTTGTGGAATCTTTCAGGAGACACTCTCGCCATGGCAAATAATCCTGTCTTAGTCAGCTTTCACTGCTGTAACAAAATACCATAGAACATAAGATTTAAAAAAATAGACATTTATTTCTCACAGTTGTCGAGACTGGGGAGCCCAAGATCAAGTGCTGCCCAATTCAGTTTCTAAGGAGGGCCCACTTTCTTATGTGCAGATGGCCACCTTCTCTCTATGTCCTCATCTGATGCAGAGAGAGGGATTGCTCTGTAGTGTCTCTTTTGTTCTGTGTTTTTATTTTTGTTTTGTTCTTTGTTTTCTGATTTTTTGTTTTGTTTTGTTTTTTGAGACAGTGTCTGTGTAGCCCAGGCTGGCCTGCAACACACTATGTACATTGTTGTTGTTGTTATTAGGTGCCTTCGAGTCGAGTCCGACTCATAGCAACCCTCATAGGGTTTTCAATGCTATTTCAGGATTGCCTTGGAAGTGGGTTGCCACATCCTTCTCCCATTTTGTGGTGCTGGGAATCGAATTCAGGACCTCAGAGACTGCAGAGCAGCGCTCTACCAACTGAGCTAAATCCCAGCCCACTATGTACATTAGGTTGGCTTCAAACCTCCTGCCTCTGCCTCCCAAGTGCTGGGATTACAGGCCTGTACCACCACGCCCAGTGCAAAAAACCTGTTTGCTTTGGGGTGATAGGCATTGAACCCAAGGTCTCATGCATGGTAGGCAAGCACTCTACCACTGATCTATATCCTCAGCCCCCGGTGTCTCTTCTTGCATGAACACTAATCCTACCTGATCAGGGCTGTACCCTGAGGACTTCATTCCATTATGCTTTACTCCAAATACAACCATGTTGGGGTTAATTCATTAACCTTAGCCTTAATTACTTCTTTTCTCCTAATATAATCACACTGGAGGCTAAGGCTTAAATATATAAATTTGGGGATACACAATTAAGTCTATGTCGCCCTCCTCCTCTGCATTCCTTTCAGCTTCACAGTTATCTGATCCCACACTACACAATTTTCACATTGAAGGGCATGTCTACCTGCTATCTTGACTACTCTCAGTGGCATTTTTAGGGAACTCTTAAAGAGTAGCTCCCAGAAATCTGGGAAACTATAAAATCTAGCCAAAAAGGAAAAAAAAAAAAAGAAAAGACAAGAAACAATGAAGAAAGAAGAAAAGAAAAGAAGAAAAGAAAGAAAGAAAGAAAGAAAGAAAGAAAGAAAGAAAGAAAGAAAGATTGGAAAATCACAAACAAATCCCATAATCCCAAATAACTTTTTTTTCTTTTTCTTTTTCTTTGGGTACTGGGGATTGAACTCATGACCTCACATATGCCAGGCAAGCACTGTACTACTACTGATCTGCACTAGCCATTTATTTATTTATTTTTTTCAGACAGGGTCTTGCTGAGTTTCTCAGGCTGCCTCAGCCTCCTTAGTCACTGGGAGTGCATGTGGGCACCACAGCACCCAGCTCCAAAGATAACATTTTCATGGGCATGACTTCAGTCAATCAATGTAACTATCTGCTTCTCTATCTATCTTTTTAGTAAAAACTCTATCTTCCTCTAGCAACAATCTTGTGGTGGGCTCATATACTGATTACAGTTCAGTTTTGGTCCTCTGCAGATTGATCATGAACCAAATGTCATACCAAAGGACCTCATAAACTGTCCAATATTAGACTCTCAAAGAACTTTAGAGATACATTTTATCATGAGTTCTGTCACCAGAGGCTTGATGTGGAGGGATGACATCTCATGTGCATACACACACACACACACACACACACACACACACACACACACACACACACTTAAAACATGTTTTGGAATAAGGAGCAGGTATTTCTCATGATCTGGAAGGCTCTGTGCGTGTCCAGCCTCATCATACACCACACTCAAGCCCATTGGTTAGTCTTTTGGATGACAACATGAAGAGTCTTTCCACAGGGAAGTCCGACCTGAATCTCGGCCTAGCTCAAATAGCCCTTTTACACATTCATAAAACATCAGAAACCTCCTTTCTTAGCATTGATATAGCTAATTGATATAGCATTGATATAGTTAATGTTTTTGTCACTGTTGCTAGATGAGCTGTATAAAAATTGCATGCTAGCCAGATGTGGTGGCGCATCTTGTAATCCTAGTACTCAGGAGGCTGAGGCAGGAGGATCACAAGTTCAAGGCCAGCCTGGGCTACAAAGCGAGACTCTGTTTGGAAAACAAAACAAAACTAACAAGAAAAAAAAAAAATTCTGTCTACAATATCCCCAGCACCTGACCCTGTGCCTTTATGTAGTGGGAACTCAATATTTGATAAAGGAACAATTGAGGAAAAGACTACACACCTGATTTTATTTGAATGTTTTCTGGTGAGATACACAATGCTGAGGCCCTAAGTGTATTTCTCCTCTGCGATCATACCCAATTAGACATGAAGGGGTGAGGCCAAGGCCTGTCTTGCCTCTAGCTTGATCTGCTGCAGGGTGAGGCTTCCTCCCATAAATCAATGACAGAGGGCCAGCTGAGGGGCTTGAGGTCCCAAATTGAACTCTTTAAGCAAGGTGAGGAAATTGTGGTATATTTTTCTGGGGAAATGTGAAAACATCAAAATTGTGAAGAGGGTAAAAAGTTATAACTTATGTTTGAAGGAAATTGCTTTTCACTACAGAAAATTACTTCCTGTTCTCCATTTCTGAACCCAATTCTTTCTATGATTATGAAATCATATTCTTTTCTATGTATTGTTTTTCCTTTTGCTTCTGCCTGTGGTATGTAAAATAAAAGATATTTCATTAAAAAACAAAAAGGAGAAGATGAATACAAATAAGACAATAAAGTGACCAGGCAAGTTATTTATGAGAGTTCACCATCTGTTCCTTTAAAAAATGCAATAGGCTTCTTTAATGTAATATTTATCAATATTGATACTGGTTATATTGAACAAAAAGAATAGTAGGGGAGAGAGAAAATGGAGCCAGTGGTAAATGTGTCCCAGGAAACGCAACTGCTGGCAGGATGGGCCTCTGGCTTATTGAGAGCCTGGATGAAAAGAAGGGACCAGGCACGAATGTCAGCTCTGCTAGGGGGATGTCAGGAAGATGTGCAAGGGTAGCAATCTTGGTTCACATGCTCACGTATACAGGTGTCCCTCAATATCATGAGGGACTGGTGCCAGGTCTTCTGAGGATACCAATATCCAGCCGTAGCCCTGTGGCATCTGATCCCATCAGATCTCAGAAGGTAAACAGGGTCGGGCCTGGTTAGTGTTTGGATGGGAGATCACCTGGGAACACCAGGTGCTGTAGACTTGGGAGATGGACCTGGCAACCCACTCCCAAAATACAATCTGCCATTGAAAATCCTATGAACAGCAGAGAAGCACTGACAATAGTGTTTCGCCTGTTGTACATAGGGTTGCTGTGACTCAGATACCAACTCAATGGCACCTAACAACAACAGGTCCTTTATGTAAAATGGTGTAGTATTTGCAGATAACCTCCATATATTTTCCCATATACTACATCTCTGTTGTTGTTGTTAGGGGCCTCATTACTTATCATACCAAACACAGTGTAGAAGCTTTGTAAACAGCTGTTGTACTGTATTGTTTAGGAAATAATGACAAGTAGAAAAACTGTACATGCACAGGTGCAACTTTTTTCAAATATTTTTAATTCACTATTGGTTGACTCTGTGGTTGCTGAACCCGTGGATATAAAGGGCCTAAAGTACCAAAGCCATGCCTTGTTTATTACCTCTCATGACTTTCAGTGATGAACCTCACTCCTTTGTGAGGTAAGCAGCCTCTATATCCCATGTTTGTGCCTCTGCCCCAAATCCCCAGGGTGTCACAGTATGGGGGAGGTAGGGTGTTGGGTAAAGTGCCCCTGTTGACACAACCACTCAGGCCCTACATATCCTGGGGTCTTCCAAAAGAGAGGCCCCATAGTTGAGGCCTTTCTTTTCTGGAGCCTATTGACTTCTTATCTGCGATGCTGGGAAACCACACAGCACAGAGAGGAAGATGAGTGTTATAGGTAGGTCTGTGACTTCCAAAAAAGATGCATAGAAGTCCTGACCTCTAGTTCCAAAGATGTTGCTGTTGTTGTTAGGTACTGTGGAGTCCAGTTCATAGCAACCCTATGTTCAACAGAATGAAACACTATCCAATACTGAGCCACACACACACAATCTTTTTGTGTTTGAGCCCATTGTTGCAGCCACTGTGTTTCTTCTCATTTGGAATCGTACCACGTCAGCAAAGGAAGATCTCAGAGGCTTTACTCCATTCCTGTCACTAAGGTCAACTCTACTTTGGCAATTCTTCCCCAGTCATCTTTTGAGTGCCTTTCAGCCTGGCGGACTCATTTTGTGACACTATATTTGACAGTGCCTCTCTGCTATTCATAGGGTTTTCAATGGCTAATTATTTCAGGAGTGGGCTGCTGGATCCTTCTCCCTAGTCTTTCTTAGTCTGAAAACTCAGCTGAAACCTGTCCACCATAGGTGGCCCTTCTGGTATCTAAGGTACTAGTGGCATAGCTTTCATCATCACAGCAAAATGCAAGCCCCCACAGCACAACAAGCTGATAGACACATGGGGGAGTACCAAAGAAGGTGAACTTTATTTTTTAAAATTATATATGTATATGTGTGTGTATGTGTGTGTGTGTGTGTGTATATATATATATATATATATATATATATATAATTTTTATAATTATATAATATAATGTGTATATATGTGTGTGTGTGTGTGTGTGTGTGTGTGTGTGTGTGTGTGTGTATATATATATATATATATATATGTACACTTTGTTGAGATAATCCAGTTCAGATTAAGCCAGTAGGGTAGGCCCTTCTGTGCTATGATCAGAATGTGGACACAGAGACAGACACACAGGGGAGATGATGTACAGACACCCAGACAGAAGATGGCCACGGGAGTGAGTGAAGCATCTACAAGGCAAGGAACTCCAGGGACCAATAGAAAACACCAGAGACTAGAAGAGGAAGGAAGGATTCCTCAGAGCCCCCAGAGAAAACATGGCGCTGCTGGCACTTTTGTCTTTGGAGCTGTGAGGCAATGCTTCTCGTGGTTTTATGACCATCCAGGGTTTGGAATGTCATTATGGAAGTCCTCAGAAACTCATACATTCAGTGTTTTTCCCTTCCCTGGCCAAGATGCTGTTTTCATGAGCCAATTCACTCCTCTCAACAGTTTGGGCTTTTGGAAGACCAGGACTACAAGCTCCATGACTGATTTGTTCTCCTACTGGAACACAGATATCTCCAAGCATTGAGCACTGGGCCTGCTGCCTGCCTGATTCAGGAGAGAGCAAAGCAGGACAGTGCAATGAGAAAAGCAAACCTATGGGTTAATATCTCAAAAGATTAGCTACACAGTATAATGGTCTCATGGGCTGTCATCTTCAGTGGCCCCACTACATGCATTATCATGTTTCTAGAGGAGCAATGGGGTCATTTACATCAGAGTCACTATAAATATGGCAATGGTGCCCCCACTTCATCATAGAACATTCTGGAGGTGTTGTTAAGCCATCATAGCATTCTTTTCCCTGAGCCTGGATTCCATCTCCAAATCCTCAGCGCTGGGCCTCTGCCACTGAACCATCAGAGGTGGTGATTGAAGTGAGTGAACTTGATATCACAACCACACAGCAGCTCAGTAGACTGCCTTCTCAGCGCCTGTACAAGGTAGCAGGACTCAGCTGGAGAAAATTAAACAGTTATATGCATTTGAACGTTACAAATTTATGATCTTTGGGATCAGCCAGGCCATGGATGCTGCCTGAAAGTCACCTGTGTCTCTGTAGCCAGCTGCTTATCTTATTCCCATCAAGAATTCCCAAGTCTGAACCAGGCACAGTGGCTCATACCTGTAATCCCAGAGCCTCGGGAGGCCAAGGCAGGAGGATTGCAAGTTCAAGACCAGAGGCAGTTTGCATAATTTAGCGAGACCCTGTCTCAAAATAAAAACTCAAAATAAAAATGGGCTGGGGGTACAGGTCAGTGGTACAACACTTGCAAAGCATGAAAGCACAAGGCTCTGGGGTCAACCCCCTAGTACCACAAAACAAGAAAAAAAGGAAAAAGAAGAATTCCCAAGTCTGCCTTTCTCAGCCTCTTCACCTCTTCACTTTTCCTTCCACACAACAGATGGCTTCACCAAAAGAGCGAGGTACCCTCAGCTTCTCGCTTTTATACTTGCGAAGTTCTTTGCCCATCACCCTCTCTCCCATCACCCTCTCTTCAGCCTCAGCAACTGTGGGTCCCTTGCTCTAGATAAGCCCCATCTCTCCATCTGTCCTCTGCTAACCGTTCCTTCACTTCCATGACCTAGAGCTGCTAGAATCTAGAAGCCTCCAGCCTCTGTCTCGTGTTCATTCACTAAGTGCCTGACGCTTAGTAACCTCTCATTCATTCCTTATAAATGAATATCCCAAGCCAGGCATGATGGCACTCGCCTGTAATCCCAGTGGCCCAGGAGACGGAGGCAGGAGGATCACAAGTTCAAGACCAGAGGCAGTCTGTGTAACTTAGTGAGACCCTGTCTCAAAAGAGTGAAAAAAAAAAAATGGGTTGAGGGTGGAGCTTGGTGGTGCAGCACTTGCAAAGCATGCAAGCACGAGGCCCTGGATTCAACACCCAGTACCTCAAAAAAAAAAAAAAAGAATATCCCAGTCATTCTCTCTTTTACACACTCAGTATCCACACAAATTTAATCTCCTCAAGCACGAAAACATGCCAAAATCCTTTCTATCAAAAAATAACCAAAAACCTCTCTCCCGTCCACCCAATTTTATTTGTTTTCTCTTGTTTTGTTGTGCCTCACATGGTGGTTGAACCCAGGGCCTTATGCACATTTTGCAAGTGCTCTACTACTGAGCTGCACCCGCAGCCTATTTTTCATTTTTATCTTGATGCAGGGTCTCACAGGCTGCCTCTGGCCTCAAACTAGTGATCCTCCTGCCTCAGCCTCCTGAATCGCTGGAATTAGAGGCAGGTGCCTACAGTCAGGTTACTTAAAGGAGCTGTCCACATTCACTTTTGCCACTGTCTCATCTCGAGAACCCCTCCTCTGTTTCTACTTAGCCTGCGACAGCCTGGCCTCATTGTCACACCATGCTCCTTGATCCCTGGAGGCCCTGTGACAGCCAGTGGAAGCCCTTCCATCCTTCCTTGGTTTGTGCTCTTGCTGTCCTTGGCACCCCTGAACCAGACCTCACCATTACTGCCTCCATTTCTCAACATTGTTTCTCCTCCTGACCACTTCTTCTGGCTCCCCCTTCCCACCCCTGCTTTCTTTCCCTCCTCCTCTGGACAGCTCCTCTGTACCCCCGTTTCCCTCCAGCTTGGGCCCTTTCTGCAGCTGCTGCAGCGGGATATTTCATGCCAGCCCCTCCTCAGCAGCAGGTGCCAAGGCCTTCGAAACTTACACAGGCAACCCTGAGCCCGTCTTGCTCGCCCTTCAGACATGCCTTGTCTGATCTTGTGGCCTTATGACAGCAGCACTGTTTATCCAGCCACCTAAACAAGACACCCGAGTGTCCCCCTCCTCCCCTCCCACCCTATCTCTCACCTTTGTGCACCATTGGTCACCCAGACCTGTCAAGCTTTCCTTCTAAAAAACGCCTCAGTGTCTGGCCACCTCCTAACAGCCAGACTCTTAGTCCAGGCTTCAGCATGTCTCACGTAGAACCTGCACAGTCTTCTAATGAGATACAGAGCAAAGCCAAAGTGGTTTTTCTGTTCTTACACACTCGCCACAACCCAGAATGTTTTGGCACCAGATGTGAGGGGGAATTCCCCCACGTGTAGCACTTCTCCAGCAGACAGATACTAGCAGGAGGATCCTCTTGTTCTACTTAATTCTGATACAATCTGCCTCAGATCCCACAATTTGAGGGCTCAGCATACAAAATTGCCCCTACTTCAGACACCACTTGCAAGAAGTAAGTTGTCACTCACACTTCTCACCAAGCAGCTATCAGTCAGGATTCTCATTGACCCCATCTTTGAATCCTATTACTTTGCCACAGCAGCTCACAGAACTCAGGGGAACACGTTTACCAGTTTATTGCAAAGGATATTACAAAGGAGATGGCTGAACAACCAGATGGAAAAATTGTTGCTATGGTTTCCATGTGTCTCCTAAAATCCCGAGTTCCTCAGTGTGGCTGGATTAGAAGGTGGAGCCTAGAGGATGTGTTTGCATCATGGAGGCAGAGCCCGCGTGCATGAGTTCATGCTTTTCTCAAAGGGTGGCTTGGCTGCTGCTGGAGCGTGGCCTCCTTTTCCCTCTTCTGCACATTTCCACTTGCTCTGCCACTTTTCAGCCATGCTAAGGAGGAGCAACCTGCAGCTGTAGCCCTGTGGCATCCGATCCCATCAGATCTCGGAAGCTAAGCAGGGTCGGGCCTGGTTAGTACCTGGATGGGAGACCGCCTGGGAAGACCAGAAGCTGTAGGCTGGGAGAAGGACCTGGCAACCCCCTCCCAAAAATCAATCTGCCATTGAAAACCCTATGAACAGCAGAGAAGCACTGACAATCGTGTTTCCCCTGTTGTACGGAGGGTCACTATGAGTCGGATACCAACTCGACAGCACCTAACAACAACAACAAGGAGGAGCATGAGGCCTTCTTCAGAAGCCAAGCCATGGCTGCTGCCTGACTTGCTCTTCTCAGCCTCCAGAGCTGTGAGACAAATAAACCTGCTTCCTTTCCAGATCACCTGGGCTCTGGTGTCCTGAGTAACAGAAAACAGACTAAGACAGACACAGGATGAAGTAGGCCCAGGGCACAGAGTTTTCATGTCATCCTCAGTATACCAACCTCTGGTCACCTCGTATTTCAGCAATCCAGTAGCTCCCTAGACACAGTACTTGTCGGTTTGCATGGAAGCTTCATTACACAGGCTCGATTAATTATGCATTGGCCGTTGGGAGTCAACTCAACCCTGTGGTTCCTCTTTTTGCAGAGGTTGAGGGATGGAGCTGAAAGTTCCAACCCTCTAATCAGTCCTTGGTCTTTTCCACAACCAGCCACATCCTGAGACCATCTAAGAGCTGTGGCCAGAGTCATCTCATTAGCATACAAAAGACACTGTTATCACTCTGCATATGTATAGCTATATATAGGTATGGGGACACATACATATATAGTTGTGTGTATATATATGTGTGTGTGTGTGTATATATATATATATATATACATGTGTATATATGTATATATATGTGTGTGTGTGTATGTATATATATATATATATACATATATATATATACACACACACACACACACACACATACATGTATATCTTATTATAAATCAGAATGTCACACATTAATTCTTCCCAATCCACATCCTCTTGTAGGGAGTTACTTTTCAAACACCCATACCTGATCATCTCATTTCCTTCTCTGCATTACTTCAACACTCCTGACCCCCAGAGTTCCCATCTGCAATGACTTCATTTTATCTTTTTTTGTTTTTTCCAGAGCTGGAAATCAAACTCCAGGCCTTGTGCGTGTTAGACAAAAACACTTGACCACTGAGCTACAACCCCAGCTTGATGCCTTCTTTCTTCTTCTTTTGTTTTTCTTTTGTAGTGCTGGTGTGCTGAACCCAGGGCCTCACACATACTTTGCAAGCTTGCTACTACTGAGCTGTACTCCCAGCTCTTCTGTACCCTGAATTTTTTTTTTAAATCTTGAGACTGAGTCTCACTAAATTGCACAGGTCCTCTCTGGCCTCAAACTTGCGGTCCTCCTGCCTCCACTTCCCAAGTCACTGGGATTACAAGGCATCTACCTTGATGACTCCTTTAAAGACCCCATTTCCAAATATACTCACATTCTGAGGTGTTCAACACGTGAATAGGGAGGAGACACATTCCCTCTCCCTCTGATCCTCTTTCTCTAACCCCTGCTTCTCCATTCAGCTCCTTCCACTGGGCCAAATTGGAGACAATATGGCGTCCAGCCACCTTGACCTTTCCATCCTATACCTTCAGTCAGCAGAAAGACTATCCTCTCCTCAGCCCAAGCCCAGAAAGTCCCAGGGAAGAGACATTTTGGTCCAGTGAGATCAAAGCTGTCATGGTGGCATCTTCAAACTCTGAGTTTCGAGGGAAACATGATGGGATAGATGCCATTCTCACCCTTCCATTTTGTACAAAATGCATCCAAGAAAATAAAAGTTCCTCATTTTCTAAGTTTCACAAAATCCAGTTTTTGGTGCCAATCTCCATTCTTCTTCTCAGCAACATGATTAAGGGAACTTCCATTTCTTGGGTTGGCTGTCTTGCAGGATGTGTATTCCCTCAGGCTAGGTTATTTTAATTTTGACTAGCCTGAGAAAATGGAATCACAGAGGGAGAAAGATATGCCTTCAGGTGCCCACTCCAAATAACTGTTCCTCACTTGTCAAATGACTAGAAAGAATATTCTCTCCCCCAGCACATATATGCTGCCCACTCACTGCAGGTCCCAACTCAGGTCCTAACGCAGGTGAGACATTCCACTCAGGTTCTACAAAAACACTCTTTGTCACATGTGCCATGCCCCCACTGCATGCTGTTTCTGGTCTACTCTGTGACAGCACAATTGCTCAAAAAAAGACAAAGTTTTCTTGGCCCAGAACACAGAGAATCCATGAGCATCAAGCCATTGCTGTGCACTGAATTGTGTGTCCCCAAATTTATATGTTGAAGACCTAACACCCAGTCTGATGGCACCTGGAAATGAAACCTTTAGGAGATAAGATTCATTGCACCTGTTGACTACCCTGGGAAGCCTTCTAGGGTGCATAAGAGAGTCTTGATAGCACACCATAAAGAGCCACAGAAGTAGTTACCCAACAATATAGAAAAGTAGGAGAATATATATATATATATATATATAGAGAGAGAGAGAGAGAGAGAGAGAGAGAGAGAGAGACATACACACACATACTCATACACACACACACACACACACACACACACACACATGCATATACTTATATTGTTGTTAGATGCTATCAAGTCAGTGTCCAATTCACAGTGACCCTCCATACAACAGACAAAACAGTATTGTTACTGCTTCTCTGCTATTCATAGGATTTTCAATGGCTGATTGTTTGGGGGGAGTGGGTTGCTGGGTCCTTCTCCCAAGTCTACAGTATCTGGTGTTCCCAGGCTATCTCCCATCCAAGTACTAACCAGGCCTGACACTGCTTAGCTTCCAAAATCTGAAGGGGTCAGATGCCACAGTGGTATGGGTGCAGGCACATATACGCATATATAACCTGTTAATTTAAATATGTTTAAACCCTTGCTGCTCAAAGTGTGGTCTGAGGATCAGCACCATCAACATCTCTTGAGTTTCTCAGAAGTACAGAAACTCAAGCTTACTGGAATCAGAATCTTTGTTTAACAAATCCCCAGGTCATTCACTCGCACATGAAAGTGTAAGAAGCTCTGGTTTAGATGTTACCTGTTATGTTAAGAATCAGAGTAGTTAGGGTGGTGGGCATGATGTGGCACACCTGTAATCCCAGAGACCCAGGAGGTAGAGGTAGGAGGATCACAGGTTCAAGGTCAGAGGCAGCATGTGTAATTTAATGAGACCTTGACTCAAAATAAAAAATAAAAAATGGGCTTCCAAGGGCAGCCCAAAGGTAGAGCATTTGCAAAGTATGTGCGAGATCCTGGGTTCAACCCCCGAGTGCTGCAAAAACTCATTTGTATCAATGCTCCTAGAGGAGTCTGGGGGAGGGGCTTCTCTGCTCTTTGGAACTGATGAGAGAGGGCTCCTTATACCAGCAGTCACTGGTCACTGTGTGTCTATGGAAGAAAATCAAAGCACAGCAGAGGAACTGCTTCAAAAATATCTCATTCCTCTAGGTTTACCATAATCCACACATGAAATTTTGGGTCTTCAGTCATAAAGAATGAAAATTGTGATATGTGAAAATCAAAATATGCACAGGAAGCTTGAAATTTGAATGTAATTCAACCAATTGGATCAATTGCTCCAACACATTTTTCCCAATTCTGATGCTCTCTTCTTTTACTTTTATGTATAAATTACTGCCCCTTCATATCTCCATCCTACCACTTATTGGACTGTTCTTTAACTTTTTTTTTTTTAACATATTCTTTCCCTTCAAGAGAGTGAGATCATTGACAACTAAGCTTACAAGTTTCATTTCAGTATTTCTCATACCTAACCCCCAACAGAATCAAACCATATCTCTCATTCCTAACACAGAAAATAAAATGTACACCGTAGGCAGGCAAATAAATGTTTGTTGAAATAAAATCAGTGGCTTTTCACACTTTACCTGCAGTAATAGAATATTAAACTTTTACCTGCATAAGGCCTTGTTAAAGGTGTCATATGAACCCTGGAGGGTTTTTTTAATGTAGAAAATAAATTTAAGAAAATTTCTGCATTGTCTATGTTTAAATTAGAGATCCCTTAAAGATGGTACTAAAAGAAAATGCATCAGAGTGAGAGGCATGGGGGAAGACGGTGGCAGGGTCCATGGGAAGAGAATCTCTAGATGGAAAGTGGAGAGCGGAGAGACACAATAGGACACAGAGGAAAAGCTGGGTGTGGGGAGAGGCTCTTTCTAGCCTGGCTGGTGCTGTGAGGCAGAGTGGATGTACCTGTGCTTGAACCATCCACCTGGTCCTGGGGTCTAGTCTTCTTGCCCATGTGGGCAAGGAGCAAAAGCAGACACAGGAAGCACTGCAGCACTCACAGCCCTCCTACAGTGCAGGTCTTAAGCATCTAGAACAAAAGTAGGGGATTTCCTGCAATCATTGGGGTTTTCTCTGCAGCCTTAAGAATCACGCTGGTGGGGTGTCATGAGAGGGTAATGGGGGAGGTGAACATGAGCAGTGTACAATGATATGCATGTATGGAAACATTACAATGAAACCCATTAAGTTGTACACTAAAAAATTCCTAATAAAACAATATTACTGAAACACAAACAAAAAAGGATCTTGCTTGCCTAGCAATGTGGAAGGTTCTAGGTTTGGTGGCCAGCAGGGCATGAATAAAAACAAACAAACAAACGAACAAAAAAAACCCCAGAATCATGCTGGGAACTACTGTAGAAATGCCTCCTTTATCATGGTCTTTTTGTTCCTCTCTTTATGGTGAGTCAGAGCCAAACCCAAGGGGATCCTGCATGCAATATGTTGTTGTTATTGTTGTTAGGTGCCATTGAGTCAGTATTCGACTCATAGCAACCCTACATACAACAGACGAAACACTATTGTCAGTGCTTCTCTGCTATTCATAGGGTTTTCAACGGTAGATTGTTTTTTGGGAGTGTGTTTCTGGGTTGTTCTCTCAGCATGCAATATACACACCATTATTTAATTGTAGCACAATTTACTTACTATGATTTATTTGCCATAGTTACAATATGGTTTTTCTGTGGAAGAGAGAACTGAGGGATAGACACATGAGTCAGATAGACGGAGATCACTAATCTAAATCTGACTTGGAGGATGTGGCCCCAATGTCTGGCCAAATGCTGCAGCTATCTCAATTTCTTAGAATGCATGTAGCTCACCAGCCATGGTTAATGCTGAACAACATGGTATCCCCTGTGTATGAAGGACCTGCCCTGCTACACTCATCTTGTGTCTGAGCCTTCATAATAGAATGTACCTTCTCAGAAGGCAGGGGGAGCTAGAGAGACAACTGAAATGAACTCATCCCTTGTATGAGACAGAGAAGAGGGAGGAAGGCAGCATTCTGTAGGAAGTGCTCTCCACCATGAATACTTAGCACATTTGCAGGACTCAAACACCCTTCTTCCTTGTGTTCTGTTATCCGTGGCCCCTACAAAAGTCCTCTATCTTTTTCTCACATTTAGCCTTCTATGGTGAGAGATAAAAGTCAATGAATGACAAACACAATCATTGTTCACTTCTTGTCCTTTGTGACCAGCTGTGGTGGTGTACACCTATAATCTCAGCACTCATTGAGGCTGAGGCGGGAGGATCTTGAGGTAAAGGCCAGCCTGGAATACACAGTAAGTTCCAGGCCAGCCTGAACCAAAAATTTAAAAAAAAAGGAAAAAGAAAAAAGGGGACAGGCTGAGGATGTAGCTCAGTGGTAGAGCACTTGTCTTCCTTGTTGCTGTTGTTAGGTGCCGCCAAGTCGGTATCTGACTCATAGCGACCCTACGTACAACAGGGAAAACACTATTGTCAGTGTTTCTCTGCTGTTCTTGGGTTTTCAATGGCGAATTGATTTTTTGGGGGAGGAGTGGGTTGCTGGGTCCTGCTCCCAAGCCTACAGCACCTGGTGTTCCCAAGCAGTCTCTGTCCAAGTACTAACCAGGCCTGATCCTGCTTAGCTTCTGAGATCTGACAGGATTGGGTTCCACAGTGGTACAGCTGCAGGCTTAGCAGCACAAAAGAAAGAAAAAGAAGAAGAAGAAGAAGAAGAAGAAGGAGAAGGAGAAGGAGAAGGAGAAGGAGAAGGAGAAGGAGAAGGAGAAGGAGAAGGAGAGGAGGAAGGCGGCGGTGGTGGCGGCGGAGGGGGAGGGGGAGGGGGGAGGAGGAGGAGGAGGAGGAAAAGAAACCACCAAAACCTTGTTCATTTTCGCTCCCTGAGTAGGATAATGGATCCTGGGATATATTATCCAATCAAACTAACATCTACCCCAACCTGCCTGGCTCCTTTTGGTAGGTATTGTTTTCCCCAGAAGTTGAAATTCTGTTAATGTCTTAATCATGGTTCCATTGGTAGCAGGCAAATCCTGCACACTCCCTTACCTCAACTGTGGATCCACATCCAGCAATACTGCAGCATTTAATGTTGATCTTCTCTAGTCAGCCCTTCTCAATTCTATCCTCATATCATGGAACCAAATTGGGCAGTTGCTTCCATCTTCAAAGGTGGTCCTCTAACTGCTCTCACTGTGACTCTATCAATAGTTCTAAGAAGCTGCTTCTTCCAATTTTCATGGATTTTAACTCCTTCTAGAGAAGCCATTCCAGTCACTTCTCTTGTTTTCTTCGTCTGTGAAATAATTAATCCCCTAATCTATGTTTTCATGCTTTCAGATCTTATAACAACAAGGATTTTTCACCCTTTCCTAACTCCTTCCTTGAAAGTCACCAGACCTGGATGCACCTCCATGTTCTCTTTCTCTAACCCAGGGTTCTAGAATACCTTCTGTATCTGAAAGATAGCAACTTTCCTCATAAGGAAAACTTCCTCATCTTCCAGCTTTATCAGCCTTCTCTCCTGCATTTCTTTTTCATTCTTCCTGTATTCCTGTTCTGGTTGTAGGAATGAAGTATATTTTCCATGCCTTACATTCTTCCTTGAGGCTGGAAGTGGTGGCTTGCACCCCAGTGACTCAAGAGGCAGAAGCAGGAGGATAGCATTTCAAGGCCAGCAGCAGCCTGCATAGTTTAATGAGTCCCTGTTTCAAGATAAAAAATTTAAAAATAGGCTAGCAGGGCATTCCAGTGGTAAAGTAATTGCAAAGTATGTGTGAGGCCCTGTGTTCAACTTACAGTACCACAAGAAAGAAAGAAAGAAAGAAAGAAAGAAAGAAAGAAAGAAAGAAAGAGGAAGGGAAAGGATAGGAAAAGAAAAGAAAAGAGAAAAAAATTTTCCTTGATTTCCAGAGAAATCTGATTTCCAAGCACAAACCTTTTTAATTGTCCTCTTGGACTCTGAATGTGCAATAGTGTTATCTTAGTGCCTCTCTGCCTCATCTCAAAAGATGGTTGTTGTTGTTGTTGTTAGGTGCCGCCAAGTCGGTATCTGACTCACAGTGACCCTACATACAACAGGCAAAACACTATTGTCAGTGCTTCTCTGCTGTTCATAGGGTTTTCAGTGGTGACTTGATTTTTGGGGGGAGGAGTGGGTTGCTGGGTCTTTCTCCCAAGCCTACAGCACCTGGTGTTCCCAGGCAGTCTCCCATCCAAGTACTAACCAGACTCGACCCTTCCGAGATCTGACGGGATCAGATGCCACAGGGCTACAGCTGCAGGCCCAAAAGATGGTATTTTCTCTTTAAATAAGGTTTGTTTTTTTGTTGGTTTTTGTGTTTTTTGTTTGTTTGTTTGTCTATCAGAAAAACCCACCACCCTTGAGAAAGGAAGTTATCTAAAGTAAAGTCATGGACAAAACGTACTAATCAATAATCCAGGGTCAATATGAAACCCTGTGTTAGGAGCCAATAGATAAGCCAGATGATTTGAATAATGTCTCTGCTTCCCAATTATGCCTATTTGGGGTATCTCATGTCACAGGGGCTGGAGTTTAGCTCAGTTGGTAAAGTGCTGCACTGCACTCTCTGAGGACATGCACTCGATCCCCAGCAGTGCAAAAACTGGAGAAGGATGTGGTAGTCCACTCTAGAAGCAATGTGGAAACAATCAGCCATTGAAAACCCTATGAGGGTTGCGATGAGTTGGACCCCACTCAATGACACCTAACAACAACAACATGTCACAGAACCTCCTAGATTAGACATTTGTTGTTGTTGCTAGGTGCTATCAAGTTGACTCCAACTCATGATGACCCTACGTACAATAGAACAAAACATTCTTTGACACTGTGCCATTCCTGGTACTATGCCAGTGCTGCTTTACCATTTATAGGGTTTTCAATGACTGATTGTTTCAGGAGCGGGCCACCATGTCCTTCTCCCCTTTTTATGGTGCTGAGGATGGAACCCAGAGCCTCAGAGAGCACAAAGTAGTGCTCTACCAACTGACCTAAACCCCTTAAAAACTAACAGTTTAAAAATAAACCCTCACACATTAGTGTCTAGTAGCATAGAAGAAACCTAGCTTCCCTGGCCTTTTGTTCAGTTTGAAGTCTTTGTCTGCAGACACAGTTGAGAAACATGATAAAGGCAATAGATATTGTCTGCCTGGCTGTGTCTAAAATGATCTCTGTCATCTCTGCCTCAGCCTTACCTGCACCCCAGAGCTTGTGCCAAGCAGGGCCATAAATTTAAAGACAAGTGGCAGCTCTCCGCAGGCTGAGAAAGAAGAAATATGTATTTACTAAACTCATGCCAGAACAAAACCAGCCACTCCCCCTAAGTAAAGTTTCCAGAGGCAGCAGTGCCAGGAATCCCACACGCCCCGCACTCACTGACATGGGGGCCTGAGGTGCCCCAAAGGCAGAAGCCATAAGGAGCCTCACCCTCTGCTCTCCACCTGCTGCTTTTCTTGCCAGTATCCCAAGGTTCTGGCCAAGGCCACAGAGATCGGGGTTCTTAGGAACCCCAAGGAATAACACCCATGATCAGATAATTGCCTCTCCAAGCAGATGGAGATCAGAATGCCACACTTGCTGCAGTGAAGCCACATGAATGTGGCCTGCATCCTGTCATTGAGGGGCCCTGTGGGTACCTCACTCCTGAGTCCCTTACTCAGCCTGGCCTTGCAGAATTGGACAACACAGGCTTCCTAGGAGACAGCAATAGAGTAAGGTAGGGCCTGAGGCCAGGATTCCTGCCTCTGTCTGGATTAACCAGATGATCTCCGAGAAATCGTCAAGAACCAAGGATTCTGTGGCTACCGAGGTCATGGAACCCCTCTATGTTGTTCCCCAGTCTGGACTGTTTTCCAGCCTCAACTGTGGCCAGCCCATTCCCCAAGCTCGGAAGGACCCCTTCCCACCAGCCTCCATTCATGAAGCCTCCAATTTTCCCCTTGGAACTCTTGCTGCTGACCATCCAATCCTAAATTAACCTCACTCCCCTTTCTCGACTCCTTCTTGCCTCTCTTCTCCTTTAACACATGTCTGGACCCTTGCACTTGTCTTCCTTAAACTGAAGTCCCAGCAATCACAGTCCTTGCCATGCCACTCTCGGATGCCCAACTCGTCCCTGGCCCCTCTTTCAGATCCCATAAACATCACAGAGCATCCCTAGGCCTCAGGACACAAAAAAACAGATTAACCAAAATACTCATATCACATCTGCCACTCATAAAAAGACATTTTAATCCATAAGCCTGCCTACGCTGCTTTGTCCCTTCTCTGATTGTTCACCCTGGGGATGAAACTGCCTATCTTCTCCAGCAGGGGCAGTTAAACTTTAAAGACCCTCTCATCTGCCGTGGCCTTGGGGCCCGAGGGGAAACTATTATTATTAAACACCTAAAGGGGCCTTCGACTCCCTTCTGCTTCCTATTGATCTCACTCTCGCTGGTTACATGCTTTGCACATGTCCTGCTGGCATTTCTGTGTGGTATTGCGGCGACACGGATGTTGATAAATGCTATATAAAAGTCTATTAAATTAATCCAGTGGCTGTCACGCTGGTCCCCAAATGACACGGCAGATAAGAGGGCCTTTAAAGTTCAAGTGCTTGCAGGAAAGCTTGGGTTGGTTTCACTCACTGGACTCTGGTTTAAATAACTGAGCTTTAGCTATTAGAGGTTTCCTGAAGCCCCCGGGCTTCTAGAGGCTGGGTGTGGGAACCACCTCAACAGGGTCCTAGAGACAAACTTGCAAAGCATTCAGGTTTATTATTTAAATCCAATCTTCTCTTCTATAGTTTCCTACCCCCACGTGCTATGGTCTTCTCGCTTGTGCTCTCCTTCCTTCATGACTTTGGACTAGTCTTCTGTCTGTAGTCTTGCCTATTCTAGTCACTTCATATAAACAATCACAAGCGTCCTGAATTCCGGCTTAAGATGGCAGATTAAAGGCAGCCTCCGTGTCACATAGTAAAACAAAGGAGTTAGAGTAGGAAGGATGGACTCTTCTCTCAAGAAAGAGGTCTGAAGAAGCACAGATGCCACAGAGGAGATTGTCAGATGGACCCAGATTGCAGAACAGAAAAGAATGGCACAGTGAGAAGGACACATCTCTAGCCAAGGCTTCCAGTGGGGGAGGGGAAACACAGCCTCATCCAAGGAGGTAAACCAGACAGCCCTGGCCATAAGACTGACAGTCCCACTGGACAAGCCTGTAGTCCTTGAAGACCTTGGACTCTTCTAGGGATTTGGTAAGACAATGGCCCTTCCTGACAGAAGGATTCAATAGGGGAGAAGTGACTTTCTTTCCCATTCCATGTCTCAGAGGGCTGTGACTTGGCACCATCTTGAGAGGGAACATATTGTGTGAGACTGCACTACCCCAGGAGGACTGAGAACAAAGAATTACTACCAGTGGAGAGCCCAGGGTGACCTGCCACAGCCCCAGCATGCCACACAGCTGCATGCGGCAGGCAGTTACAGTGGAGGGGAAGATGGGACACTGACATGCTGAGAAGTTCAGGCACCAAGAGGTTTGGGAAAGTTGCTCAGAAGCAAGCCCCACCCCCCACACAGTGGAGACAACTCCATCTCCTGAGGGGAAAGGCAGAGACTCTCAGCTCTAAGCTGTGATCAGATAAAAAGAGTCCATATTCAACTGACTACCACCTCCACCTATTAGAGACCACACAAAGAATCACCTCCAATCATTCTCCTTGTCCTCCTCCTCCCCTCCCCCTCCTCCTCCTCTTCCTTCCTGATGTGGTGAGGATTGAAGCCAGGGTTTTTTAATGGGGTAAATGCTGTGCCACAGTGTAGTACCCCCACCCTTTTCCTTATTTTTGCTTGGAGACAAGATCACATTGAATCACAGAGGTTGCTTCTGGCCTGGGGCTTAAGATCCTCCTGACTCAGCTCCCAGAAACACTTGATTAGGGGAACAAGTCAGTATCTGCCTCTTTTTCTTTTTCTATCTTCCCTCTTTTTTGATTGTTAATTTTCATTTCCTCATATACTATTTTACTGAAGTAATTTTTATCGTTTTTCCTTTTGAGCTTTTATTAAATCTTTTTCTGCCTGAATATCTCTCTTTTTCTATTTATTATACTTTAAGTGGGCTGGGATTTAGCTCAGTTGGTAGAGCGCTGCTCTGTAGTCTCTGAGGTCCCAAGTTCAATTCCCAGAACCGCAAAATGGGAGAAGGACGTGGCAACCTACTCCCAAGGCAATCCCGAAACAGTCAGCCATTGAAAACCCTATGAGGGTTGCCACGAGTTGGATATGACTCGAGGGCACCTAACAATAACAACAATACACTTTAAATATTTCAGGCATACTATTTCCTATTGCTCTGATTATATTTAGCTAATTCTGTTTATATATCTTTTTATTTATTGTATAATATTTTTTTAAAAAAACTTTATCTCCTTTCCATCTCTCTTCCTAACACTCATTTCCCTTCTAGATCTTCCTTTTCCTTTCTTTTACTTCACTCTTGAGGCATCCATCTGTCTCCTCTTTCTCTCCCACTACTTTTTCTTTCAGGCAAACACTGCTTATACCTTCACCTTAAATATTTTGTAACTTCATGGCTTACTCTATATTATTACTGACATGTTTTTTTCTATGGGCATTGATGGTACAGCAGTTGGCTTTAAGTGACTTCAAGCATATTTCTACATCAGGATTGGTCAGATTTGTACCTGTTATAGTGGTTTGCTTCCTCTCTGGGATTGACACTGGAGATTGTAATCTCAAGAGAAAGATTCTCACTAAGAAGACCCCCAAATAAGACAGGAAGTGATATTCACTCCTATAGATGCGCAAATCACAAATCAAAAACACAAGAAACATGAAAAAACAAGGCAATGCATCTCTTCCAAAAGGCCATGATTCTTTAACCACTGAATCCAAAGATAGTGAAACAGTTGAAGTGTCAGACAAAGAATTTAAGAGTCTACTTGTAAAAATTATCAATGATTTCAAAGAAGACACAAACAAGCAAATGAATGAAGTAAGTAAATTAATTCAGGACCTAGGTCAGAAAGTCACCAATGTAGAAGACAAAGTGGGCAAAATAGTTGAGAAATGCAGCAAGGAAATTGAGATTTTGGAAAAAAAATAAAGGAATGTTGGAAATGAAGAACTCAATAAACCATATAAAAAACACAATGGAAAGCATTATTAGTGGACTCAATGAAGCAGAAAACAGAATATCTAGCATGGAAGACAAGGTTCAGGAAATACTACATTCAAATATCAACAAAAAAAAAACCATAAAAGAACATGACCACAATTTTCAATAACATTGGGACATGATCAAGAGGCCAAATCTAAGAATCCATGGGATAGAAGAAGGAACCAAGATAAAAACTAAGACATAAAAAAGGAACCAAGATAAAAAGTAAGGCATAAAAAACTTATTCGGTGAAATTATAGCAGAAAATTTGCCAAATCTGGATAAAGGAATGGACATCCAACAATAGAAGGTATTTAGAACAACAAGCAGACATGACCAGAAAAGAAGTTCCCTGTGACACATAACTAAAATGCCAAGATTGTTGAACAAAGAAACAATATTAAAAGCTGTAAGAGAAAGACACCAATTCACATACAAAGGAAAATCCATCAGAATTACATCAGACCTCTTAGCACAAATCCTAAAATCTAGGAAAGGATGAAATAATATATTTTAAGCCCTGGTAGCAAATAATTACCAATCAAGATTATTATATCCAAGAAAGTTATCATTTAAAATAGATGGAGAAATAAAGACATTCTAAGACAAGAACACATTAAAGCAATACATGACCACAAAGAAGATATTTTAAGGAATCCTACACATATAGGAGGAAGATACTTTAAGGAATCTTACACATATAAGAGGAAGAAAGATAGTTGCTACCATGGAGCACAGGAAAGAATAAACTTCATGGGAAGAACAAGCAAACTAAAGAGAACTACATCATGACTAATGAAAAAAAAAAAAAACCTGAGTATAAATAAGGGAGAGAGAAAAGAACAAATAGCATTTTAACCAACCAGGTAACACAACTACAAGTACCAGCAGACCTCTCTTAATAACCCTAAATGTAAATGATCTTAACTCTCCAATTAAAAGACATAGATTAGCAAACTGAATTAAAAAACAAGATCCAATAATTTTCTTGTCTACAAGAAACGTATCTCACTAGCAAGGATACTTGCAGACTGAAAGTGAAAGGATGGAAATTGATGTACCAAGAAAATGGAAGCCAAAAAAAAAAAAGGAAGAATAACCATCCTTACATCAGACAAAGGAGACTTCAAGTTAAAACTAGTCTGAAGAGACAAAGAAGGTCACTACGTATTAATAAAGGGGACAAATGATCAAGAAGGTATAACAATTGTAAATATGAACCCAACTTCATTACTAAAACACTACTAGACTTAAAGGGACACATAGGTCTAAAGACAATAATAGACAATAAGACTTGAATACCCAACTCTCATCAATGGATAGAACATCCAGACAAAAATATCAACAATGAAACTTCAGTGTTTAACCACAATAGTGTTTAATTACAGTAGATCAAATGGACTTAACATATCTACAGAATATTCCACCCAAAAACTACAGAATACACATTCTTCTTGGCATCCCGTGGAACTTTCTCTAAAATAGATCCTATTTTAGACCATAAAACAAGCTTTAGAAAATACAAAAAAAAAAATCAAAATATTTTTGTGTATCTTAGACCACAATGGAATAAAACTAGAAATGAACAGCAAAAGAAATTACAGAAACTACAAATATATGAAGAATGAACAATACACTCTTAAATGATCAAAAGGTACTTGAAGAAATCAGAGAGGAAATTAAATAATTCTTAGAATCAAATGAAAACAAAACACAACCTACCAGAACCTTTGGGATACAGCAAAGGTGGTTGTAAGAAGGAAGTTTATAGTTATGAATGGCTATATTTAAAACTCAGAGTGGGCTCAAACAAATAACCTAATGATGCACCTCAAATTCTTAGAAAAAGAACACTAGAAACCCCAAAGAAATAAAGAATTAATAAAGATCAGAGAAGAAATTAATGAAAAGAAGAATAAAATGACAAAAAAAAAAAAAAAAAAAAAAAATTAAAGAGCTGGTTCTTTGAAAAGATAAACAAGATTGACAAATTCTTAGCCAAACTAACCAAAGGAAAGAGAGAAAAGACACAAATTAAGGAAATTAGAAATAAAAAAAGGGAATATTACAACAGATACCAATGAAATCCAGAGAATCATTAGTGAATACTTTGAAAAATTATATTTCAAAAAGCTAGAAAACTTAGATGGGATGGATAAACTCCTAGATATATATGACCTGCCAAAATTAAGCCAAGAGGATATAAACAACTTAAACAAACCCATAATAAGCAGAAAGAATGAAGCAACAATAAAGAGTCTCAACAAAGACAATCCCAGGACTAGATAGATTCACTGCTGACTTCTACAAAACCTTTAAAGAAGAATTAACACAAATGCTCCTCAAGGCATTCCATATAATACAAATGGAAAGAACACTACCAAACTCATTTTAAGAAGCCAATATTACCCTGATAGCAAAATCAGATAAGGATACATTTAAAAAAGGAAAAACTACAGACCAATTTCCTTGATGAACCTAGATGCAAAATTCCTTAATAAAATACTTCCAAATTGACATCAACCACACATTAGAAAGATCATACACTATTATCAAGATGGTTTCATTCCAGGGATACAAGGCTGATTCAATACATGCAAGACAATAAATGTAATACAGTATATAAATAGACTCATAAACAGAAATCACATTAACTTATCAATAGATGCAGAAAAGGCCTTTGACAAAATTCAGCAACATTTTATGATAAAAGCCTTAAAGATACTAGTAATTAAAGGAACATACCACAACATAACGGTGATATATGTAAAACCTACAGTCAACATCATACTAAATGAGGAAAACCTAAAAGCATTTCCCCTAAAATCATGAATAAGACAAGGGTGTCCACCATCTCCACTACTATTCATTGTAGTAATTAAACTATTAGCCACAGCAATAAGAAAACAGAAAGAAAAGGGATCCAAATAGGAAAGGAAAAATTTAAATTATCTCCATTTGCACAAAATACGATCCTATACTTAAAAGACCCTAAAGACTCCACCAGAAAACTCTTAGAAGCGATAAACTCTTTCAGTAAAGCAACAGGAAACAAAATTAACATACCAAAATCAGTAGCTTTTCTTTTTGCCAATAATGATCAGGTAGAAAAAAAAAATCAGGAAAAACAATCCCAATCATAATAGCTTCAAAACAAATAAGATACCTGGGAATAAATCTAACCAAGGAGGTGAAAGATATCTACAATGAAAACCTGAAAACAGTAAAGGAAGAAATTAAAGAAGATACCAGAAAGTGGAAAGATCTCTTATGCTCGTGGATTGGAAGAATTAATATTGTGAAGATAGTTATATTACTGAAAATAATCTACAGATTTAGTGCAATCCCCATCAAAATCCTAATGACATTCCTCACAGATATACAAAACACAATTCTAAAAATCATATGGAAGCAGAAAAAGCACAAAATTGCTAATGATCCTGAACAGAAAGAACAATGCAGGAGGCATCACAATTCCTGCTTTCAAATTATACTACAAAGCCATAGTAACAAAAACAGCATGGTGCTGGCATGAAAACAGACATGCAGACCAATGGAATAGAATAGAGGATCCAAAAATAAGCCTATGCAGCTACAGCTACCTGATATTTGACAAAGATGTCAAAAATATAAGTTTAAGAAAAGACACCCTTTTTAACAGTTGGTACAAGAACTGGATACCCTTATGTAGAAGACTGAAATTAGATCCCTCTCTCCCACTTTTGTAGGAAAATCAGTTCAAAATGGATCAAAGCTCTAAATATGAAATATGAAACTTTGAAATTGACAGAGGAAAATTTAGGGAAAACACTTCAGGACATAGGCATAGCCAAGGACTTTCTGACTAGGACCCCAAAACACAGGAGACAATATCAAGAATTGACAAATGGGATTGCATAAAAGTAAAAAAGCTTTGTGCAGCTGAGAGTGAGGAGATGGCCTACAAAATGAGACAAAATCTTTGCCAATTATACATCAGACAGAGGATTAATATCTAGAGTATATAAAGAGTTCAAAAAATTAAACACTCAAAAAGTAAAATATCTAACAAAAAATGGGCAAAAGAACTGAAGAGACAGCTCAAAAGAAAAAATACAAATAGCCAACAACCATATGAAAAAATGTTTAACATCTTAGCCATCAGGGAAATGTAAATCAAAATTGCATTGAGATATCATCTCATCCCAGGCAGAATGGCTATCATCAACAAAACAATAAATGCTGGTGAGGATGTGGGGAGGATGGAACTCTTATATACTACGGGTGGGAATGTAGATTAGTAGAGCCACTATAGAAAACATTATGGAGATTCCTCAAAAAACTAAAAATTGAACTACCATATGACCTGGCTATACCACTCCTGGGTATATAGCTGAAGAAATATAAGTCAATAAATCACATAGATATCCATTCATCCATGTTTATTGGAACACTTTGCATAATAGTCAAGCTATTGAATCCATCAACAGATGAGTGGATAAGGAAATTGTGGTATGTATACACCATGGAGTTTTATTCAGCCACAAAGAAGGAGAAAATTATGGCATTTTCTGGAAAATGAATGGAACTAGAGATCATCATTTTAAGTGAAATAAACCAGACCCAGAAAGATAAACATGGTATGTTTTCTCTCATATGTGGATGTCAGACTTTAATATATATTCATTATTAAAACATATTGGTCATGAAAGTAGAAGAAGCCTAAAGGGACTAAAGAAAAGAAAGAGGGAGGAGGAAGAAATGGTAGTGGGAAAAAAGAAAGGAAACATCATATATGCCTTATGGCAAAATTGGGATGTACATATATATATGTAGATGTAGATATACTCACAAAAAAGACATGCAGGTAGAAGGTAGACCATTGGTGCAGAAAGGAAATGGGGTAAGGGGTCATGAAAGAGTAAGAAGGAAGTGAACATGAGCAATGTACAATGAAATTTATATATGGAAATGTCATAATGAGACTCATTAAGTTATACATTAAAAATTATCAATAATAAGTAAATAAGTATAATCATACCATATGTAGTCTTTTGTGTCTGGCTTCTTTCTCTTAGCATGTTTTGAAAGTTAATCAGTGTTATAGAATGTATCAATACTTTATTTCTTTTTATTGCTAAGTAATATTCTATCATATACATACACAGGAGTCCGCTCTCATCTATGGGGAGTTTGTTCCAAGACCCCAGTGGATGCCTGAAACTGCACACAGTCCTGAGTCATATGTTTTCTACATTTTTCTCTATAATACATATCTATGGTTAAGTTTAGCCTGCAGCTGTAGCCCTGTGGCATCCGATCTCGTCAGATCTCGGAAGCTAAGCAGGGTCGGGCCTGGTTAGTACCTGGATGGGAGACCGCCTGGGAACACCAGAAGCTGTAGGCTTGGGAGAAGGACCTGGCAACCCCCTCCCAAAAATCAATCTGCCATTGAAAACCCTATGAATAGCAGAGAAGTACTGACAATAGTGTTTCCCCTGTTGTACAGAGGGTCGCTATGAGTCGGAAACTGACTCGACGGCACCTAACAACAACAACAACAATGGTTAAGTTTAACAGCAACGCCTGCAGATGCCTTGTGGCATCTGATCCCGTCAGATCTCGGAAGCTAAGCAGGGTCGGGCCTGGTTAGTACTTGGATGGCAGACCACTTGGGAACACCAGGTACTGCAGGCTTGGGAGAAGGACCGGACAACCCACTTCCAAAAATCAATCCGCCCCTGAAAACCCTATGAACAGCAGAGAAGCACTGACAATACTGTTTTGCCTGTTGTGTGTAGGGTCGCTATACCGACTTGACGGAACCCAACAACAACAACAACATGATTAAATTTAATTTATAAGTTAGGTGCAACAAAAGATTAACAATAACTACCATAATAATAATATTGAACAAAAATAATATACTGTAATAAAATTCCCAGCATCATTACTTCTGTGCTTGGAGGCCATTGTTAGGTAAAATAAGGGTTATTTGAAGATAAGCTCTGTGATACTTGGACAGCTGGTCTAATAACTGAAATTGCTAGTAAGATACTAACAAGTGGATGGTGTATACAGCATGGATATACTAGACTAAAGATGATTCATGTTCTGAGTGGGATGGAGTCAGAACACTTGAAACTTCATCACACTACTCAGAAAGAAAACTTATCAATTGTTTTCTTCTGGAATTTTCTATTTTCATTTTTCAGACCTCAACTGACCACACGTAACTGAAACCTTGGAAAGTGAAACCAAAAATAAGGGCAAACTACTATATGGTACTTTATCCATTCATCAGTTGATGGACATTTAGGTTATTACTATTTTTAATCATTATGAATAATATCTCTATGAACATACATGCGCAACTTTTATGTGGACATGTGTTTTCATTTCTCTTGAGTGGAATTTCTAGGAGTGGAATTGCTGGACCATAAGCTAACTCTACATTTAAAATTTTGAGGAACTGCCAGAATGCTTTCCAAAATGGCTACACTATTTTAATACTCAAAAGGATTGTATGAGGGCTCACATGTATTTGCATAAACAGTAGCACTTGTTATTATCTGTCCTTTTGACTCTACGGATCCTAATGATTTTGAGCACTTTTCTTTGTGCTTATTGGCCATTTGTCTAATTTCTTTGAAGAAATGTCTATTTGGATCCTATTCAGACATTTTTCAGTTGGGTCCTGTCTTTTTCATTGACCTCTTTGAGTTGATCCATCTCTCTCCATCTCCCTTAGTCTAAGACTCCATAATGTTCCACCTGGACCACAAAAAAAGCATCCTGCTTGAATTTCTTATGGCCACTTTTCTCCCTTCTAACCTACTTTTCATACAGCAGCTAGAATAATATTTTTAAACTAAAAATATGATCTCATCAGTTTTTTCTTTCAGTGCTGGAGATGGAACCCAGGACTTCTTGCTTGCTAAGCAAGTGCTCTACCACTAAGCTATACTGCCCAGTGCTTCATCACTTCTCAACACCTTTCTATAGTTTGCCATTGTTCTTAGCACAGAGCTCCAAACCCTTCATGTGGCCCATGAGGGCCAGGATTACTCTTCCAGTATGTTTGACCTCCTGTACTCTCCCTCTGTATGCACCCACGCCAACTTCCTTCAGACTTTCAAGGGCACAAAATTCCTTCTCATCTCAGAGGTTCCACAGATGGCACATTCGATATGTGACTGAGCCCTGATATTGCTAGGCACCGGGCTGACATGGAAGGAGCTGCAGTGGTCAAGACCCATCCATCCCCTGATCTCTTGGGGAGGACATTCTGAATGGGGAGATAAAGGGTCAAGAGGCAGTTAGACAAATGGCTCCACAATGCCAGTTGCAAAGGGGGGCCAGGAAGGAAGAATATGGTGCATTGTTTCCTCTACTTAAAAAGCTCTGTCCCAGCCTGGCTGGAACAACTCTTCAGCAGAAACATCATCTCCTCAGAGATCCTCTCATGATTCTCAGGCTGCAAGGTAAGTGTGCAAGGTAAGTACTGACCCTCATTGAGATAAGATACACTTGACCTTGAATCTCAGGCCAAAGAATTCATGACCTCCTACAATATGTCTTGGACCCCTGGGTTGGCAGAACCCTTGGCAATGCCTTCATTCCCTACAGTTCTTGAAATTCCTCTATAACACACCTAACTCCTCTTTGGAGCTTATATCAAAAATTCAAATCAATTATTTAATGTCTTTAGGATTATTTGCTTAACATCTATATCCCTCACTGTTTCCTAAGTGTTCTTTCCTACTGTGTCCACAATTCCTGGCATAGTCTAGCACATGAAAGGTCTTCAACAGATATCAGTTGAATGAATAAGTGAATAAATAATGACCAGGACCTGAGGTGCCTAGAAGCCTTCCAATAGGACATCTGTTGTCTTAGACCACCCACCTCTTCATTTCCACTGCTCAGGTACCAGGTGGTGTCTTCTTGAACCTAGTCACAGGAAGCCAGATCATTCCTTTTTATTCCTTCATCCCATTAATATGTGCCTACGGCAGAATAGTTCACTTGTCTCTGCAGAGCTGATTCATTAGTAACACCACACTCAGACAGCCATTAGAGTAAAAGGAACAAGGACGCACTCCAAGTCCTGAGCCAGGACTATATATAGAGTTAATCACCACTGGAGCCCACAGTGTGTTCCAGGGACAATCACGGCTGTGACTCAGGCTTCCTTCTGCCTGGCTGGCCAAGATGTCATTAGCCTCTTTCTCTTTTCTTTCCTGCTTGTGCTGGGTCCAACGAGACCCCTCATCTCTCTGATGAGCCCCTAGTTCTTATCCTATTTGCCTTTTGCCTCATGGCTTCTGTCATTCCACAATCCTGAGGTCCCCAAATCATCCACTTTTCATTAAATTTCCTAATAAACCTCGCTGGGCTACTTTTGACAACTATTTTGATGAATATCCAATATAAGAGAAAAATAAGAGCTAAAATGGGTACCTGCCATATGGATATATCTAGGGAACAGAACCTCATCTGCATGCTCGTGGGGCCCTGACCACATACTCATTCTTCCCACCACCTCTCACTGTCACTCCAATCTTCACTGAATCCCTCAAGTCAGAGACTCTCTTGAGTCTCTACTGCCTGGTACCAAGTGCAAGAGTGAGCTTGGTACACTCTTGGGAGGGAATCAGTGCATGTCACAGAAAGAACAGACAAAAGAGTGGGAGAGATGAAGAGGAGAGGAGGAAAGAAAGGGACAGTCTTAAGCATATTGTTGTTGTTGTTGTTGTTGTTGTTAGGTGCCGTAGAGTTGGTGTCTGACTCATAGAGACCCTACATACAACAGGCAAAACACTATGGTCAGTGCTTCTCTGCTATTCAGAGGGTTCTCAATGGCGGATTGATTTTGGTGGGGGGAGTGGGTTGCTGGTCTTTCTCCCAAGCCTATAGCATCTGGTGTTCTCAGGCGGTCTCCCATCCAAGTACTAACCAGACCCGACCCTGCTTAGCTACCAAGATCTGACAGGATCGGACATCACAGTGGTACAACTGCAGGCTCCTTAAGCATATACAGAACTGTATTTCTTCAGTACACTATCTAGAAGCTGAGCTGTCCAGTAGGGTAGCCATTAGCTACATGTGCTATTGAAATTAAAATTAATTGAAATTAAAAATTGAGTGCAACACTAGTCATATTTCAAGTGCTCAATAGGCACAAGAGGCCAGTGTTTGCTGTGTGGGATACGGCAGATGTAGAACATTGCAATCATTCCAGAAAGTGCTATTGGGCACACCTTAGAAACCTACTAAGTGCCCATCAGTGTTTTGTATTGGGAGTGAAGCAGATGTTTAACAGTGGTTTTGCTAGAAATAGGGGAAGAAATATGAAGACTCCAGACCTTAGACCTTGAATATAATGTGGGCAGTTCTACTTGCTTTTCTTGGAGATCCTTTTAATATGTGAATAGTTCAGAAGTACCTGAGTTTGGTGGAGTGTTATAGTTGTTCTTATTCTTGTTATTGTTGTTGTTGTTTTTTTGTGGTAGGGTGTTGAGGTTTTGGCTCTAGCCCGGCTAAAGTTAGGGCCAAACCCACAACATAACACGTGACCGGTGTCGGAAAAGAAGGACCTCGGGAGACCTTCAGGTGGTTGGAAAAGGACAGGGAAGGTTTATTAGGATGCTCCCCTTATGGAGAGCAAGGAGCAGGCGGCCCCTATAGAGCAAGGCTCTACCCCTTTAAGTGCTGGCCCTATGCCTGCAGCATAGAATGCTGCAGGCTAAGTGCTGGTACAGCTCAGCCTTAAAGGCACAGCCACAGCCGCTGATGTTCAGTTGAGGTCCGATGGTCTTGACTCTCGCGGCTCGCCTTCTTTACCTCCCTCCTTCCCAAGGATGGGAGGAGTTGGGAGGCTCTTCGTGGCTTGCTAGATGCCTTTGGCTCTTCGGGGCCCCTGGGCTTGATCTCGCCGGCTTGCTAGATGGTCTTGCAGGAGTAGGGAGCGCTGGTCCAGGTGATGAGGTTCAGGAGATGGTCAGTGAGGACAGGATCGGTGGTGCTACAGGAGGGACTGAGGGTGAATAGGGGTCCAGGAGCCCTGCTTTTATAGGGTCCTGGAGGGGTCACATGGTGGGGTTCAGCCAATCGGGGCACACAGCTGGCAGGTACAGGGGGCAAACGGACATAACTGCCAGATGGAAACAGTTACTACCTGCACAGTGGTGAGGGCAGCCAATCAAAATTATGGTGGTTGAGGCTGGTCAAGCTGGCCGGGGGCCATCTTTGCTCACTCGATGGGAGGGGCTGTTTTGAGTGAGGGAGATGAGCCCTGGGGTCAGCTAGGGGTCAGCCCCTCAAGCTGTCATGAGGGACCCTATCTAGAAAATATTATTTTAAAAATCCCCAACAGTAGGGGTGGTGGGGTGTCAAACCAAGGGCCTGGTTCACAGTAGGCAAGTGTTCTATGACTGAGCTACACGCCAAGCCCATCTCTGAGAAGGTTAGATTGCTTAAGAACCCAAGCAGAGAGATAGTTGCCCTATGTAAATCTAAGAAGGTAAAATTATCTTATGATTTCATGGCTCTACAACGCAAACCTGAAAAAAGGTAACAACAACAAAAACCTCCGATTAATTACTTCTATCACTTTTAACTGTAACCTGTGTTTGAGATACTATCTCCCTGACACAGGGATCACATCAGTGACACAAATTAGCAAACCCTATAATAGCAAAGGGACATCAGGCATAAAGCTGCATTGATTTTAATCCATTAACACAGAGACTATGGAATTGTGGGTTTTTTAATGTACTAATTTAGTTAATAATACAGAAACTCTAAATGAAATTCTCTTTCCAGGTCATCTTTTAAAAGCATGTTAGCTATAATGTGCCCATATTATGTGTATATTTACACTTATTAAAGTGTATTCCAGAAGGACTTCTGCTTCAGGAATTTTTATTAGCCTCGTTTTCATTGTTGTATTTAGTTAAAAGAAAGAAAGTAAAAACAATATTTTTCAGCTCAGAGTTTTCATTAATCTAAAGTCACAACCTCACCTCTTCACTTCCTTCCCCTTCTGACCCCTCTCCTCTGTAACCTCCATTCTGATCTAAAGAGGTACACACCAGTAATCCCAGCATTTGGGAGGCTGAGGCAGGAGGATTGTGAGTTTGAGGCCAACCTAGGCTACACAGGGAGACCTTGTCTCAAAGCAAAACAAACAACAAAAAATAAATCAATCGAAAGAAAGAAAGAAAGAAAGAAAGAAGAGAAAGAAAGAAGAGAAAGAAAGAAGAGAAAGAAAGAAAGAATAGAAAGAAAGAAGACAGGAAGAGAGAAAGGAAGGAAAGAAGGAAGGAAGGAAGGAAGAGAGAAAGAGGAAAGAGAAAAGGAAAAGGGAAAGAAAAATTTCTGCTCATTCAGTTAAAAAGCAAGGCACCATTTTGTTTTTGCCAGTCTCTTCAACAGTGAAGTAACAAGAGCCTCTGCTGAAAGTTTAGGAGAGGAACAGCAGAAGCCATACACCAAACAGAAAGCGGCACATCTTCTGCAGAATGGCAACAGAATCTGTGACAAGGAAACCAAGAGAACAGCCTTAACAACATATTCCAAACTTCCTGCAGTTGTTTATATATTCAGGCAGATGAGAACTTTCTATCTTTAGCTCTGCTTCAGCAAAAATACGTTTCTGCTCAGGCTATATCCAAAGGTAAAACAAAATAGTTTTTTCCTTTTCATTTCTTTTTTTTTCCAAAAAGACCGAATGTTTTTGTTTTTGTTTTTCTCAGTTTGATAAATCAGAAATGCACATCATTTGAGGGGCAGGTTCTTCTCCAAACCATGTCTTTCTCTTTGATGGGGTGAAACTGAACACTGAATAAATAAAGCAGATGTGCAACAGCAACTAATTCAATAGTCTCAAGGGGCTATGAGATAAGAGACTTGGCTCCAACACGTTGTTTCCAAAGGTCCAGGGTCATCCTGGTGACCTCTCCTAACAGTGTGCAAGGTAAGTACTGACCCTCATTGATATAAGATACACTTGACCTTGAGTCTCAAGGCAAAGAACTCAAGACCTCCTACAGTATGTCTTTGACCACTGGGTTGGCAGAACCCTTGGCAATGCCTTCATTCCCTACAGTCCTTGAAACTCCATTTATACCTCCATGACCTTAGCCATTTGCCCCTTTCTGCCTTTTCTAAAATTGTACAAGCACCTGATAAACCATGCTGATCTCTAGTCTAAACCAGTCGTGTGAGCTCCAGCCTGCCTTGCCCTCAAGCCAGTTCCACCAGTGCTCTGCCTCCTCTATCTACAGCAGCTCCACCCTTCCAGCCGCTGGGGCCAAAACCCTTGGCATCATCTTTGACACCTCTCCCTCCTTCCCCACATATGAACTCCACAAATCCTAAATGGGATCACTTCTTGCACCTTCACTGCTATTACTCTAGTCTCTGCTTGGCAAGTTGGCCTCCTGGTGGGCATTTGGCAACATCTAGATTTCTTCATCTGGGTTGTCACATTGAGAGCATGCTGCTGGCATTAGTGGGTAAAGGCCAAGGATGCTGTAAGCATCTGATAATGCACAGGGCAGCCCCAACCACCATAAAGAATTGTCATTGTTGTTGTTGTTAAGTGCCAACAAGTAAGTGTCTGATTCATAGCGACCCTAGGCATACAACAGGCAAAACAGTATTGTCAGTGCTTCTCTGATGTTCATAGGGTTTTCAATGGCTGATTCTTTTTTGGGATTGGGTTGCCAGGTCCTTCTCCCAAGCCTAGAGCACCTGGTGTTCCCAGGTGGTCTCCCATGCAAGTACTAACCAGGCCTGACCCTGCTTAGCTTCTGAAATCTGACGGGATTGGATGCCACAGTGGTACGGCTGCAGGCTTTCATAAAGAATTATTCTTCCTAAAATACAATCGTGCCTAGGTAGAGAAAACTTGCCCTGTTCCAAGCAGCCA
This sequence comes from Pedetes capensis, assembly GCA_007922755.1. Lineage (NCBI taxonomy): Eukaryota > Metazoa > Chordata > Mammalia > Rodentia > Pedetidae > Pedetes > Pedetes capensis. Next base: position 33,120 of record VMDO01011079.1, on the reverse strand, counting down.
TGTATCTCACCTGGATTATCTCAGTGGCCTCCTAACTGTTCTCCCTGCTGCTATTTCTGCCTCCTGCCCCGGAGCTATTCCCTGCACAGCAGCCAGAGTTATCCTGCCAGAAACACATTTCTTTCCATCTTGCTCAGAAAATCCAAGACTTTTCCATGGCCTTATGTCCTTACCCAATGTGACTCCCCCTCCCCCCACTTGTCTGACCTCGTCTCCTCCTCTTCTCCCCACATCTTACGCCACCAAGCCATCGTGTCCTCTGGGTTGTTCCTTGAGTCCTCCAGGTGCACACGTGTCTCAAGGTCTCTGCTAGGACACTTTCAACCCACTTCTCTGCAGAGCCAACTCCTCCACTTCTCCCAACTCTTTGCTACATTCTCACTGAGGCTGCCACTGACTTGCCCTATTTATCACTGCAGCCACAATCTCCTCGTCCTGGCACTCCACAGCTCCCTTTACCATTTTAGTTTTCCCATTGCACTTATCACATTCAAATTTTACTTTACTTTTTCTAAACTTTACTTTTTGTTGTTGTTGTTAGCACTTGGGGGTGAACGCAGGGCCTCATACATGTAGGGAAAAATTGGACGGAAATTGGCAAAAACTCCCAAACTGGGAAAATGGCGTCTGAATATCTGGTTTGTAAGTTAGAAATCTAGGGAAAATTAAAGTAACTTGGTTGCACGTTTGTACAAAACCCTTCCTGATTGGACAATTGGACTGAAAGCTGATTGGCTCAGGCCATTCCATGGGCGAGCTATATAAAGAGCTGCGCTGCAGCAGCTTGACTCTTTTGGCACAGCCTTTTAGGCCTTTTTGGCACCCTTTCTGCACCTTCTCGCCAGTTCCTGCCCAGACCACCGATGAGGAAACGACTCTCCCGCTGCTCTCCCCCGGACCTTTGATGAGGAAAAAACGCTCTCCCGTCGCAATCCTCAACAAGAAAAAGAACCTGCTCTCCGTCTGATCACCCACGAAGCAACAGCTGCCTTCTCCTGACCACCGAGAGGACCAACACAGGTGTTTGCCCCTGGAAGGCAAAAGCACCTGAGGCTTTTCCTTTCTCCCGTCTCTGCCGGGGTCCTGAGAGCCACAGGAGTCTGAGCCTCTCACCTGAGGGCCCTGAGTGAATTGTGTTTAGTATCTGTGTGCACGGTGGTGCAGCCCGTCTGAAACTCCAGGCCGGACCGGGAGGCACTAGCCCCACAATACATGCTAGGCAAGCACTCCACTACTGAGCCGCACTCTCAGCCCTGGTTTTATTTTCTATTTTGAGACATGGTCTCCCCAAGTTATGCAGGCTGCTTCTGGCCTCAAACATGTCCTCCTGCCTCCACCTCCCCTATTACTAGGATTACTGGTGTGCGCCAATGCACCCAGCTGCTTATTTTTTACTTATTTGTTTTTTTGGTATATTGTCTGTTTCACACCACTAGAATGTATGCTCCTGTATGGAAATGTCAAAATGAGACCCATTACATTGAACATTAAAAATTACTAATTAAAAAGAGTTTAAAAAAAAATAATATATGCTCCCTGAGAGCAAGGATTTTTGTTTGCTTTGTTCCTCTTCTATTTCCAGGAATAAAATAAACATGTCTTTAAGAACATAATGAAAGGTGGAAAGGGAGAGAGAGAATAAGCTCACTGCAGATAAATTAATTATACAAATATGCAAAAATAAATAGATAAATAAATAAATAAAAATAATCTATAAATCCACCACCAGAGTTGACAACTCCAACCACACTATGAGTCTTTTCAGATAGCCTTCTGTATGTTTGAGTATGTGACTGTTTTAAGCCAAAAAAAACAAAAACAAAAACAAAAAAAAACAGATCGTGGGAGTCCGAGTGTGACCCCCCAACTCTGTTATATGCATGAGGCCTTGGGCAACTAATTTAATTTCCTCCAGCATTAGTTCTCTCATCTTGAAAATGAGAAGTATTCCTCTTATCTCAGTGGAATATTGTAAGAATCGTTTACTATGAGGCAGGAAAAGCATATAGCACAATGCCAGGCAAACAGTAAGCATTTGATTTCATTATCACCATTCTATATGTGCTGTTTTGCATCTTGCCTTTTTCCACTTTGTATTTCTGAGCATAATTTATGTGCATAAATATCACCTTATGACTTTTTAATGGCTCCACAATATTCCATCATAAGGATGCATCATAACTTATTTAAACAATCCCCTTTTGATGAAAAACTAGGTCGGTCTGATTTTTTTATCTATCAATATTGAAATAAATAACCTAGTCATATTTCCCCAGATCCTTATTTATGTCATTAACCAGAAAAACTGGATCAAAGTTTTAGGTTTTTGTTATTCACTTAAGATGATAAGCAGCTTCAATAAAATGCTGTTAAGAAATTATGAGTTTTAGGAGCTGTGGTGTATGCCTGTGGTCCTAGTGACTCAGGAAGCTGAGGCAGGAGAATTACAAGTTCGAGGCCAGAGGCAGCCTGTGCAACTCAGGAAGACCAGGTGTGAAAATAAAAAATAAATAAAGGGGACTGGGGTGCACCTCAGTGATGGGGCATGTACCTAATATGTGTGAGGCTCTGGGTTCAATCCACCAGTACCACAAATAAAAATAAAAAATAAGTGTTAAAGTTTTGGCGTTGAGGTTGGAGAAAGTGGCACCAAGTTACACAGGCTGGCTCTGGTCTTGAACTCACAATCCTCCTGCCTCTGCCATTTGAGTCACTGGGATTACAAGTGTAAGCCACTATGCCCTGCTCAATAATAACTTTAAATTGCAATGAGCCGTTGGCATCCTGCTCAGAGCTATTCCCCAAGCAAGTGAACACCCAAGTCAAATGAAGTGAGATGAAATAGATACACAGTCAGTCAGTATTTTAATTATAAATGATGAGAACAGATTAACTTCCTATCAACTGGATTTTGAAAGAACGATTGAAGGAATCTGCACTATGGCACTCCCCGAAGTCTTGGACTTCATAAGGTTCAAGGTATCGGCACTGTGTTTTCCTTCCTGCCATTTTCCCTCCAGGAGCAGGAAGTGGAAAGAGAGTTGGACACTGCCCTCTTCAGCACCCCTGGCCTCTCAGATGGCAATGGCAGGGCTGTTCTGTTGAGGACTTGCTGCTGGAAGGCTGCTCAGGACTCTGCTGGAGTCCAGCTCCTGAGGGTTCCTTCAGAGGCAGTCCATGCTGCTCCTTACCTTTTGAGGTGACAGATCCCACTAGGCCACTTCCTTTCTTCTAATTTTCATTTTGCTGTGTGCAATTCCACTCACTTCTTCCCTTATCTAAAACATTATTTGCCAATGCTTGAAAAACATAGTTGATAGTGATCTTTTTTTCTTAATATGCAGGTGTAATAAGGAACTGCATTACTCATACTATTATTATTCCTACTAGTAATAATACCTAACATTTTTTAACTTTCCCTATGTTCCAGGCTACTCTAAAGATTCATTTCATCCTCACAACAACCCTATGACACTGGAACTATGTAGTGCATATTGAAGGAGCCCAAAAACCTACATTCCTGCTTCCTCCTGCAGCTGAGAACTAATTGATAGACAGACGTGAATATCTGGGAAATGCAGATCAAAATATCCTTTATTCTAATGTAGCCAAGAAGGGAGAACATTGCTTAGGGCTTCAGCTTCCCAATGCGGCAGCTCAGAATTAAACTCTCCACCCAGGCCTTGAGTCATCACCGAATCACCTCAAGAAGCCTGGTCCCGGAGCAGAATTGAACATGTCCTTCCTGTGAGTGACCAGATAAAGAGCAAGTGAGGGAAGGAGAGAGTGGACTCAGAAACAGGCCAGGATTGCTTACTGCGTGGAAACTCCAGGCCAGAGCAAGAGATCCCCCCAGCACTATCGTCTCCTCACAGCTATATAGCTGTTCCACTAAATATGATGCACTTTTCTTGGCCAAATTTCACCCTTCCTGAGCCATGAATGGAATCCACTCTGGGTGATGAATTGAGGCCGATGACCCCCCTCTCACCCACCTTGCTGCCAGAAGGCCCAGGGGACATACCTGTACCTGTTCCCTTGTCTGTGATTCCACAAATGTGAAATACCTACTGTGATTCTGGAATGGTGTCACTAGATGGTTCTGTAATGTTTGTATGAATGCATGAATCTCATGGTTATTAATGTTTCTGTCCCCTTCGGCGTGCTCTGTGCCAGATCATGTTATAAAACAGATCCTGTCTAGGTCATAGGGTGCACTGGGAATTCCAGGATCTGCTCAAGACAGAAGGAGAGAAAAGTAGCTGAGACAATAGAGAACAAACCTTTCCAGGGACGATCTGGCAGCCAGCTCCAAGAGCAAGAGCATAATGAACTCAGGTCAACATAGTGCTGGGATTCAAAGGGTCTGAGCCAAGGGCATGGGGCATGGAATGAACTTCTCGGCAAAAATTTGAGTACTTGGCCTCCGTGTATTTCCTATTGCTATCGCTGAATGCCACAGAGTGAGTAATTTATAAAGAATCAAGCTTTATTTGACCCACAGTTCTGACAGCTAGTAAGTTTAAGGTCCAGGGCTCACATTTGGTGAGGTTCTTCTCTCTGAATATAGTCCTGAGGCAGCTCAGAACATCACATGGCAGTTCAGTACTCTCTTCCTCTTCTTAAAAAACCACAATCCTGTTGGATGAGGGCTCCACTCCTAGGGCCTCATTTATTCTTAATTACCTCCTGAAGGTCCCACCTCCATATACTATAGTGGAATTAATTTTCCACTTTCTTAATACTTCTCAATAGGGATTAATTTCAACATGAGTTTAGGGGAGGACATCCAAACCATAGCAACATCTGATGTAGATCAGAGAAAGACCAAAAAACTGGGTCTACCCTGAAGGAGGAGGGACTGGAAGAAGGAAAGAAGGCCAAGGTATCAGCTTTGAATAGGGTTCTGGAATAGCCTAGAGTCCCAGAGGAAATTAGATGGAACCTGAGAAGTGAGGATGGACCAAAAGCTAAAGAAATGGACAAGCCAAACAGTTTTCAAAGGCAGGGAGAGAGGCAGGCTGCAGCCTACTGGCTGAGGAGGAAAACAGCACCTCGCCATGCTGCCCCTGGCCCTCTTCAGCAACCAACTGTCCTGTCAAACAGGGATGCAATCAACTCTAGGCACTGCAGTCCCGGCTCAGAGTGGAGGTGAACACAGAGCCCACGCAGATCAACAAGCATCAAGCTGCTCTTCATTGTGGGAGCCAGGTAGAAGTGGTCACACGTTGTCTAAGGGTATTATGACCCATTCATTTATTGTCTGACGTAGGACTCTTTGGAAAGTGGAGGTATCATAAATAATTACTACAATCAATGATTAACAATACTAAAGCCAGACATGGTTGTGCAGGCCTATAATCCCAGCAACTCAGAAGGAGGCAAGAGGATCACGAGTTCAAGGCCAGAGGCAGCCTGTGCAACTGAGAAACACCTTGTCTAAAAATAAAAAAAATAAAAATAAAAAGAGGCTGAGGGTGCAGCTCAGTGGTAGATAGCTTGCCAAGCCTACACTAGGCCCTGGGTTCAACCCTCCTATTTAATACATAAAGAACCCTTCCAAATACATTTGTTGAGCCTGTCTCAAAAAACAGGCCACCCCAGGAGCAGGTATTTTTAAATAGAAACGTGATCTCTTGTTCCCTTCTTCTCCCAAACCAGGAAGCTGGAGGTATTAGACCCACAGTTGATTGACCCCTACCACATCTTCAGCTACCCTTATCCACTGCTGTTCACCTGCCATTGAGAAGCTAGCTACCTTCACCCCACGGAGCTGACTGAGTCCCATCTCCCTCCTGCTGCCCTCTGCTTCTCTACTGAGGGCTTCACACATCACTGGTGCTCTAATGCCACACACAACCCAGAAGTCCAGGCTACTTACATCTTGTTGGGGGAAACCTATAGCCAGCGGGAATGAGAGTTCTCCAGTGGGATCTCTGAGCCTCACTGTATGCTGGTGGGTGACTCAAAAGGCCCCACGTGCCTCCTCAGGGAGCCCTGGCAGGACTGAGCTGCTGGCCCTCAGCAGTAACTCACTGATCAGCGTGCCCTTCGCTGACTTTTCTCTCTGCCTGTCCTCACCTTCTCCGCTACCTCCCTTCTGCTTCCTTTAATACTCCCCAATAAATTATCTGCACCCAAGCTTTGTCTCAGGGTCTTCTTCGAGGAGATCCCAGCTCAGACACTTGGTAGCAAAGAAAACTCCATTCAAGTCTATATGATCAAAGTTCTATTTGTCCTGAACTCTTGTTGTTATTGTTGTTAAGTGCCATTGAGTCAGTATCCGACTCATAGTGACCCTCATAGAGTTTTCAATGGCTGACTGTTTCGGGATTGCCTTGGGAGTGGATTGCCAGGTCCTTCTCCCCCTGAACTCTGGGGGATACAAAAGGAAATAAGCTAAAGTCCCTGATCTCAAGAGAAAAAGGAGGCAGCTGAACCAAACATAGTGCTACCACCCAGCCCCAGAGCCAGGCCTCCCAGATGGCTTGCAGATGGCTTCTGTCATTTTCTTACCAAAGGATGGTGAAGGTTACAGATAACACCATTGCTACTGAGTCCCAGCCCACTGCTCTACATACATCAATCCACTTCTCTGAGGATGATAGGCAGACACTCTACCCAGCAGATATTTATTACCCATCACACACTAGACACAGTGCTGAGCATACAGAGATAGACAGAGCTCCATCACTTAGACAAATGAAACCATAGAGCCAGTTTCAGCCCAGGCTCCAAACATGCCTGATGATTTGATGGCCCTGGGGACCTGCAGGTATCTATGTGCCTGAGCCAATTTGCATGGAGGAAGGATTCCGCAGGAGGGAGACAAAAGAATGTAGAAGACAGCAAGGTGCCCATTTCCCAACCCAACCCCATCAGCTCCTTCCAAAGTCCCAGAAATTTCAGGCAAAGCCAAAGGATTGCTCTTTAGGAAGCTGTGTTGCTTTGAAGACCAAGTGACAAAGTGAAAAACAGAAGAAGCGAAAGGGCCTTCTCCCCATGCCAGCACCAAGGACTGCAGCTTACAGCTCAAGCAAGACCACAGGGAACCACACTGCTCTGGCATGCAGCTTTGGAATGTCAAGAAATGTCACAGCAGGGGCACATTGGTGTGGTCACAGAGGGCCACTGGAGCATCTGCAGAGGTAAAGATGCAGGGCCAGCAATATCACCGAGATACCCAGGGGCTAAGAATCCAGAGACCAAGCTGAGCTCCTGCCACGTGTCTAAGATGTCCACAAAGATCAGTTAGATGGAGCAGGGCCCACAGTTCCCATGTGATGTGTTAAGGGTGAAATTTGAGTCATTCATACAAATGGGATCCCACTTATACCCAGGATTGGGTAAAGGTTGAGAAACATCATGAATCCAATTAGAGTGCCCCAGGTCCATGTTACAGAAGAGGCCATTCTCTGTATCTCCCAGAGCTGTGGGCACACAGACCAAGGAGAGATGGCCACAGCCTCCCAGACGATGGAGGTTTCTCTAAGGAGGAGCTGGGCCTTAAAGGATGGGAGAGATGGCTGTTATGTGGGAGAAGGGATGGCTGGGAATGCTGTAATATGAAAAGCAGAACAGTCAGAAAGGGCGTGGTCTGCTCAGGGAGGTTTCTCATGGGTGGAATGTAGAAGCAAAGTGAGAGTTTTAGGAAATGAAGAAATGGTCATTTCTCACCATATGGAACTTTTCATAGGACTGCTAGAGTGTCCTTAGAGCGTGGCAGCAGGTGGCCCCAGAGAAAGCCAGGAAGATGAGGACTTTAAGTACTGCATCAAAGATTTTAAATCTTATTCTGGAAGCTGTGGGGAATATCTAACATCTTTGAAACTAAGAATGTTGCTTTAGCTGTGGATTGATGGCTATGTAGGTTGGAATTGAGCTAGGTAAAAGGAGAGAGTGTAGTTAGAAGGTGTTCTGGCTAGTTTGCATCTATTTCCAGACCCCAGATCCATTCTCCATACTTCTCTGCCTTGCTCTGTGCTCCAGAATGTGGGCCTCAGGTCTGTGTCAGCCCAGCTCTCTTTGCCTCTGGTTCCTGAATGTGTTTTCCCAGTGGGAGACTTAGCAAGAGATTGAGGGAGCAACAAGAGAGAGGTAGGGGTCCTTATTCACCTGTTCCCCCTTGCCTTGCCACTGTTCTGGCAGCAGCTGTGTCCCTTTCCTACGTGAAGCCATAGTTCCAAGGAGATAATCTCCTTCCATTTAGCTTTCTTCAATCTCTGCTAGGCTGGGATTTAGCTCAGTTGGTAGAGCACCGCTCTGCTCTCTCTGAGGTCCCAAGATCGATTCCCAACACCGCAAAGACGAGAGAAGGACATGGAATTCCACTCCAGAGGCTATCCGGAAACAATCAGCCATTGAAAACTCTATAAGGGTCACTATGAGTTGGATACCACTCAATAGCCCCTAACAGCAACAACAACAACAACAACAACTTCTGCTGTAACCATTTTCTCCCCTTGAGCTTTCAGGCATCAGTGATAATGGCTTTCTACTATAGCTACCTCCTGCTACCCCAAACCATGTGGGTGCCCTAGCCCTGCTCACACTCTCCACTTAAACCCTTTAAGTGTGCCTTTGCACTTGTGCTGGGGCCTGACTGATAAGAAGGCAATTGTTTATCCAAATGCGGGCTGGTAGAGACTGACACAAAGTAGAGACAGAAGGAACATAGACAAATACAGGGATTCAAGAGCCCTCTGCCAGGTAGGCACAACGAAGTCATGACTAATTAGACTGATTAGAGTGGAATGTATTCATTATCTATTGCTATGTAACAAATTACCACAAACTTAGCTTCTTGAAAATAACACATCCTTATTATTTTGCATTATGTGTGGGAAAGGAATCCAGGCATGGCTTAGTGGGATTCTGTACTTCAAGATCTCTCATGGAGGTGTAATCAGGTCAGCAGCCAGGACTGCAGTCCCGTTGGAAGCCTCAGTGGGGCAAGACCCACTTTCAAGCTCCCATGGCTATCGGAAGAATTCAGTGAGATTGTTATTGTTGTTGTTGTTGTTGTTTGCTGGGAGCCAAGACCATAAGTAACTTTTTACAAGATACCCTGATGGAAAGGTGCAGGGTGTGGTGAAAATAGCAAATGTTGAGCCACAGGACATTGTGACCTTTGAATAGAAATTACCATCTGAAAGCGGTTGTCAGGGTTACAGGAGGAGCTGAGGACTTCTGAAGAATCACCTGGCTCCTGTGACTTTCTTGCCCCTCCCCTCCCCCTCCATGTGTATTTAAGCTACAGCACAACATTAAAGACTTTGGAGCTTGATCAAACAGCCTGTCTTGCTCTCATCCTTTGTGTCTCTTGTCTCTCTCATTCATTCGCCCCTTACTCTAGGTCCTTGTTGTTGTTGTTGTTGTTAAGTGCTGTTGAATCAGCGTCCAACTCATAGCGACCCTAGGTACAATAGGCAAAACACTATTGTCAGTGCTTCTCTGCTGTTCATAGGGTTTTCAATGGCGGATTGATTTTTGGGAGTGGGTTGCCGGGTCCTTCTCCCAAGCCTGCAGGACCTGGTGTTCCCAGGCGGTCTCCCACCCAAATATTCACCAGGCCTGATCCTGCTTAGCTTCCAAGACCTGATGGGATTGGATGCCACAGGGCTAAGGCTGCAAGCTCAGTTGGATTAGGAACCTCATTTCCTTGCTAGTTTTTGGTCAGAGGCTGCCTTCAGCTCTTGGCAAGCATGGTAGTTTGCTTTATCAAAGTCAGTGAAAGAGAATTCTGTCAAGATAGAATGTACAGCTGGGCATAGTGGTACATGCTGTGATCCCAGCACCTGGGAGGCTGAAGCAAGAGGAGGAAGCGTTCAAGGCCAGCCTGTCCTATGTAGCAAGACCTTGTCTCAAGAAAAAGAAAAAGTGCACAGCAGTGACATCCCACCACCTGGAATATAGTCTGTCCATTATTGTTGTTGTTGTTAGGTGCCATGGAGTCATGTCCAACTCATAGCGACCCTCATAGGGTTTTCAATAGCTGATTGTTTTTCAGGATTACCTCAGGAGTGGATTGCCGCATTCTTCTCCCATTTTTGCAGTGCTGGGAATTGAACTCAAGTTCTCAGAGACTACAGAGTGGCTCTCTGCCACCTGAGCTAAAATTGGTCAGAAGTAAAACCATACTCCAAGGAAAGGATTACATCTGCATGTGAACTCCAGGAAGTGGGGATCTTTGGGACCATTCTACAATCTGCCCATGACAAGAGGAAGAGGTGGTGACTCTAGGGATCTTTACTTATAAATTGTGCCATTTATCAAGACGGTTAGTTGAAAAATAAGGGGATAGAGTTTGAAGGGCCTTTAGGGGGTGGTGAATCTTAGGGTCCGTGGGGATCAGAACAGGAAGTTGTCTCCAGACAGGTTTAGAATTGATCTTAGTCTAACTGTGGAAAATAAAAGATTTAGGTTTTGAGAACTGAGGCAAGCTGAGACACGAGCAAGCCTTGGGGACGTGGATGGTTTTTCTGGTCCCATTTATTTGCTAACTGGATCTAATATAAAACAGACTTGGGCTCAAAACTCTGTGGGAAAATATGAAGAGGAAAAAGATGTATTTTTTATTTTCAAGAGCAGGAACTGCGGGTTTTAACGGATGAATTTCTACATTTACTGAGAGGGAATGAGAATCAAATCAATTGGCTCAAGTCCTGAATTTATTCCCTGAAAAAAAAAAAAAAAAGACAGTCTCCTTCTGAGAGAATGGTACTTACATGGGCTGAGCAGGGTGTTGGAAGATGTGAGAAACACCGGAGTGTGAAGTCTGGAAACCATTTTCTGTTCTCTGCTGCTCTGCTTCTTACTCTGTGCTGTCCCATGACTTAGTTTCCCCAACCTGTCTCCAGACTTATTCCATGGGGACATCATCTCTCTTGCTCACCTTCCTGAGTTGTCCTGAGGACTACAAAGCCTTCATCCTATAGAAGTTTAGAAGGCGCTCCTGTGGGCAGTCTACAGCTGTACCACCCTGGCTTCCAATCCCAACTGATCTCAGAAGCTAGTTAGTCCTTTGATGGGACACAATCTGAGAATACCAGGGACTGTAGGCTTAGGAGAAGGACCTGGCAGTGTACTCCCAAAACAATCAGCCATTGAAAACCCTATGAATAGCAAAGAAGACGTGACAATAGTGCCAGGCATGGCACCGTGTCAGGGAGTTTCCTTCTGTTTGTACATAGGATCACTATGAGTCAGACCTGACTCCATGGCATCTAACAACAACAACCAAAGATATTTCTATCTCCCTACCTTTACTCCCATGGTAGCATATTATATGCATGCTCTTTCCTTTTATCACCTAAATGTTTTAAAATATCCCCTCTGCTTCTTCCCTCCTTTTGACAGCGGCTTGATATTCTCTTTGGTGCACTAGCATGTTTTATTTAATGACTTCCCTTTTGATGAACATGTGGGCTATTTCTAATCCCGGGCAGTTAGAAATAGTACTGTAGTTAATAACCTTGTATAGGTCATTTTGCCATAGATAAATTCCTGGGATTGCTGTACCAGGGGTACAAGCAGTCTCTGTTTTGATAGATAGCCCCAGAATGCCCTGCCTAAGGAAGAACTTCTATTTGAACATGGCCATAGTTTGACTTTATCCCTCTTGGACAAAGAAGCTAAAACCACCGAAGTATGACTATTTCAGCACAAAAACTACCACTTTGGTGCTCAGGGCCATAGTTGGAGCTCAGTAAATATTTGTTAGACAAGTAGGAGTATACAAGAAGATGAGAGAGAGGAGACAGGAGGATGGGTAGATACATAAAGGTATGATGAAATTCAAGACAGCTTAAGCATTGCCTTCTTTGAGAAGGCTCCTCAAAACCCTGACAAAGCTTGTTGTTGTTAGGTGCTGTCTTATCAGTGTCCCACTCATAGTGACCCTACATACAACAGGCGAAACACTATTGTCAGTGCTTCTCTGCTATTCATAGGGTTTTCAATGGTGGATTGTTTTTTGGGAGTGGGTTGCCAGGTCCTTCTCCCAAGCCTACAGCATCTGGTGTTCTCAGGCAGTCTCCCATCCAAGTACTAACCAGGTCCCTCTCTGCTTAGCTTTTGAGATCTGCTGGGATGGAACACCACAGTGGTATGGCTGCAGGCCAACTAAGCTTACTCCTCTCCTTTGTGTTGCCAGGGCCACAGAGTTTAAGATTTAATTCTTCTCTGCTTCATATGTGTCCTTTTTATGTCCTCAAGTTAAGGATAAGTCCCCGGAGGGCCAAGCCTTCAGAGAACAGCAGTAAAAAGCACAGCAGATGGATGCCCAACTCCATTTGCCAACTGTAGGACTCTGCACAAGTTACTAACTGACCTGGCACCGGTGTCCTGGTACATCCAGTGGGTATGGTAGCAATTGTAACTTTCTACTCTATAAGTGCCTGCAGCCATAGCCCTGTGGCATCTGATCCCATCAGATCTCGGAAGCTAAGCAGGCTCGGGCCTGGTGAGTACTTGGATGAGAGACCACCTGGGAATACCAGGTGCTCTAGGCTTGGGAGAAGGACCTGGCAACCCAATCCCAAAAATCAATCTGCCATTGAAAACCTTATGAACAGCAGAGAAGCACTGACAATAGTGTTTCACCTGTTGTACGTAGGGTTACTATGAGTCGGATACCAACTCGATGGCACCTAACAACAACTCCATAGGTGACATGTAGAAAATCAGACACCCTGGGGCAAGTAATGAACTTAGAACTGCTGCCTGGCCATAGCAAGCCCTCAGCAAAGGTTCTCTGCTCTTTGTGATCCTGTTTTTGTTGTACCTTCCCCTTGCTTAGAGTGATGGGGGTGGGGAGGGCATGCAAGAACTCTTCTGCTAATATTTCACCACTGATCCTGTACACGTTAATCAATTTTAGTTGGGCAATGCATGCACATTGCTTTCAATTCCTCTGAATATCTCAGAGTTTATCAGCCTAGCTCAGGTCAATTCAAACTTTGACCAAGTATACATTCATTTATCAATGAATATTTACTTTTATCTACTCATCGCCGAGACCATAACTACACACAAGACAGCAGACTCTTTGCTGTCATGGAGGCTTCATTTTAGAGGAGGTGATACAGCCATGAAGCTAAATTAAAAAGGCAGTCATGTTGGGGAAGTCATGGCATGAAGCTGCGGAGGCAAAATTATGCAAATCACCTGCAGACCCCTCCCAAAGGTACTTCACCATTTGCTGTGCTCTCCAACTCATTCATTTTAGCTATGAAACTTTTACCTAAGTGCTCTGAATTTCCTCTCTTGAATATCCCTTAAATCAGATCCACTCTCCTCCCCACCTCCTTGCTCCTTCCTCTCAGATATAGTTGCTAATGATGTGTGCATGTGCCAGACTTGAACAAATGTTGAGCTGCAAACTACTGTGCGCCTGTTAATTCCATCCTCGGCTCATGCGGGCAGGGATCCTCAAGTGCTAGCAGATGCTGCCTCCCCGGGGCTTCCACGCCCAGCGCCCAGCTTTGCTGATGAGGAAGGAGGGGAAAGTTTCCTCCATGACTTCCATGTGAGTATAATTTATCTTGTTGGGAAAGCAAAGCAGAACAATAAAAAGGTACTGACAGGAAGTAACACACATGAATCATGATGGATGACACTCGTATTGCAGTTTCAAAGGAACATGCTTTTAAGGCAGTAAATAACTACAGTGTTGAGGTTCCCCCTGGGCTCCTTGTGCATGGCCATGATGCCTGACGGAGTCCACCGCACAGTCCAGATGAATAATCATAAGAAAGAAAATAATGAAGCCACAGTGTTTAAGAATAAGAACACCATAAACAGCCCAGGCAACTCTGAAGCCAGGCTCCATGCTCGAGCAAGTCACTTAGTGGCTCTTGGTCTCATGTCCTCATGTATAAAATGAGAATCCCAGTAACACCTTATTTGCAGGGTTATTGGGAGGATTAAATGAGTTAATATACAGAAAGCCATTAAAATAGTGCCCGGCACTTAGTAAGTGCTAGATTGATATTTGTTCTGTTGAATAAGAGACTTGCTCTCTGTCAGGTCCTGAGCTAAGCCTGTCTGTCCAGGACTTCACTTTGCTCCCTCATTGCCCTTGTGTTTTCAGAGGAGGGATGTATGGAAGGCCATCCAATTGGCTTCCATGCCCAGTTGAGTTTCTGATTGCTCTTATTCAACCAGTTGAGTTCCTGACTTTGCTTTTATTCTTATGTAGATTTTATATAGGTGCCTTCTGTTTATTTATTTGCATTTCAATTATGTAGAGAAAAAGTCTAAATACTGTAAATAAATGTTCCAAACTGTTCATAGTGGCTGTCAATTGAGTGACAGGGCTATGAGGGACTGGTTTTCTTCCTTCCACTTTTTTTTTTAATCTTTTTTGATTGTGGTTAAAAGTTTGTTTTATATTTCTATTGTGTCAAGCACTAGCTGCCAGTTACAGCTAGGGTTTTTTTTTAATGCTTTCCAAGTGTTAGCACAGTTAGCATCACCTTGTCAATAATCAGAAAATAAACCATGTCCCTGTGGCATTTCCACACCTAGACTGTTCCAGTGATCAGAACTCTGTTCTTTGTTTGCTGTCCCTTTGGAGACCTGTTCTGTCTCCAAATACAGTATTGCTGGAAGGCACCTGCTGCCCCTGCAAAGAAATTAACAGCAAACTGAGTCTAATTTTTTGGAATAACCACAAGTGAGTATCTTGACCAAATTAATTCTCTAGCCATTAAATCAGAGGATTGAAATACACTGAATTTTTCTACAGGTCTGGCTATGTCAGCCAATCCAACACACACCACCCCCATTTTATAATTGGATCCCCCAAGAAAGCAAACAAACAAACAAAAAACTCTTTTGTTTGTACAAGGTCTAGGGATGCTGATCTTCACACTAGCTGAGTCCTATGGCTGTGCAGCGTACCACATGGCAAGAGATGGGCAGCCTGGGTACGCATGTCTCTATTTCTGTGTTGTTCAAATTTCTAAAACTTACCTTGTGTGTGTTTTTACATACAATGGAATGTATAAAATGGATGCTTAAAGGGGGGAGACGAGTGAATTTGGTAAGTCTCCCTCTTCCTGGAGTAAATTACAAAAACTCCTCATCACCACACAGGACCAAGACCTAGCTGATGTAGTAGCAGCTGTTTGTTGAAGGGTCATTCCTGACCCTGGGGATCAAGCCCATGAAACAACATAAATTCACATGCAGTTTATTATACATGTTCTATAGCATGTGTGTAGGGCTGATATTTAGCTCAGTTGGTAGAGCACTGCGCTGCAGTCTCTGAGGTCCCGAGTTCAATTCCCAGCACCGCAAAAATGGAAGAAGGACCTGGCAATCCACTCCCAAGGCAATCCCAAAACAGTCAGCCATTGAAAACCCTATGAGGGTCGCTATGAGTTGGATACCGACTCAACAGCACCTAACAACAACAACAATAGCATGTGTGAGATAAAGCTGAGTATATATCATAAACCATTTAAATTTAAGAGTCAGAATAAATAACAAGAAAAAAACCAACAGAATCTCCCCAGTGTACAAATGCACTGCTTCTATTGCAGGTGACTTTGTGAGTTCCTTGTGAATTGGGCACTGTTATTATCAGGTTCCTGGCCTGAATCTGGAGCTAATTATGTTACACCCAAATCTATAAAGACCCTTTCTCCCTCAACAATACCACTCAAATTTTCATTTATCTTTCTCAGTTTCCTGCTCACCTGAAAAGCTGTTGAAAAGAGATTATAGGTTTGATAGGTTGGTTTAAAAAAGGGAAAAAATAAAGGTAGTCCTACTTCCCACTAACCTGGTTGCAGAAGCTAAAGTGAAAGCTGTTAAGTTGAGTTGTCTGAGCTTAAGAATTCAGTGAGGATTAAGAGTCCTTCTTTATATTATCAAAATAATACCATGCAAGATGTCACCTTACAAATTAGTTGCTTAAAATAGAAACGATATATGAATTCTCAGGTGGGAAGTTTTGCTAATGTGTGCTGGGCTCAGCTAGTCTTGACTGTGCTCACTTATATGTCTATAGTCAGCTGGTGGCTGGCTGGGAGCTGAGCCTCAGGTGGCTTGACCTGGTCCTAATCCACAGGCTTTCTCATTTCCAGCAGGCCAGCCCAGCCTAGCTCAAATGGTTGCTGGACAGTGTTCCATGAGTGTCAATGAATATGGATACCTGTTGGGGATTTTTAAAAGCACCCCATGAATAGGATCCCTCAGACTGGCCTGAGGGACTGACCTTTATATGACCCTCGGGCCACATTCTACTCACTCACTCCTACCCCTCCCATCGAGTGAGTAAAGATGGCCCCTAACCAGCCTGACCTTGTCCCAACCACCTTTATTTTGATTGGCTACCCCTAGCCCCCTGATTGGCTCCTAAGGTACCCTACCTGATTAGACCCTTACCCACCCTACCTACCCATCCCAATTGCACCCCAGAATCACCCCATTTAAATAATTGTCCCTACCTGGCAGTTTAACTGTCATACCTGCCAGGAATGTCCCCTGATTGGCTGTCCCCAGTACACACCCCCTTCCAGGAGCCTATATAAACAGGCTCCTGGACCCCACTTGTACCATTCACCTTTCGTCATCTTCCAATTGCTGTCTGGACCCCATCACTGTGATACAGCACTCCCCAATCTTGTGGAAGACCACCTAGCAAGCCTACGAGTCAAGACCAGGGGCCCTGAAGCACCCAAGTCTACAAGCAACTCATGAAGAGCCTCCCAATTCCTCCCATCCTTGGGAAGGAGGGAGGCAGAGAAGGCGAGCTGCAAGAGTCAAGACCACCGGACTTGCAGCATTCTGTGCTGCAGGCTTTGAGCTGGCACTTATCAGGGGCTGCTTTCTGGTTGCCCCTCACTTGGGGTTGTTGTTGTTGTTAGGTGCCATGGAGTCGGTATCCGACTCATAGCGACCCTCATAGGGTTTTCAATGGCTGACTGTTTTGGGATTACCTTGGGAGTGGATTGCCAGGTCCTTCTCCCATTTTTGCAGTGCTGGGAATTGAACCCTTGACCTCAGAGACTGCAGCGCAGTGCTCTACCAACTGAGCTAAATCCCAGCCCCTCACTTGGGGAGCAAGCCAATAAACTTTCCCTCTCTTGTTTCCCTCAAAAGGTCTCCCGAGGTCCTTTTTGGCACCTCTGGCCATCACACCGACCTGGTCCTGTGGGTCCCCGATATCCACTCAGTGTCTGGGCAAGTCTTTGACCTCAGCTGGGCCGAACCCCAACAGATACTATCTTCAGAGTTCCAAACTCAGCGGACACTCCACCATTTCTGCAGCATTCTACTGACTGAAGCTACACAGGCCAGCCCAGATCCCACGGGCTTGCTAGAGTCATGTGACATAGGGTGTTTCTACAAGGATGAGCGAAACATTGGGGCCACATTTGCAATCAACTTACCACAAACTTGAATGATAATAGTATATAAAATGAGCAGCACCAATCATGAAATACATTTCATTGTTGTGATTTTTCTGAGACAGTGTAAATCAGCAGTCCACAACCTTTTTGGCACCAAAGACTAGTTTGGTAGAAGATAGTTTTTCCTCAGACCAGGAAGGGAATGGTTTTGAGATGATTCAAATGCATTACATTTCTTATGTGAATACAGATGAATCTTTGCTCACTGGCTGCTCACACCAGCACCAGTCCCCTGCCCCAGGGATTGGGGACAAACTCCTGGTGTACACATATGAATTTTCATCAAGATAGAAGTAAAAAAAAAAAATCTGAAATTTTAATCAAGAGCATCAGAAAAGACATCAGCCACCACATCAGACCTTGCTCCTCTGCCACGCCTCCAGGTGCATTTCCCCTCTATAGGAAAATTCTCTCAATTCCTGATGACTTTGTGAAAAATGATTCTGAGTCTGGAGCCCCCTCAGAATGAAATCTCACAGCCCTGAGAGGAGCTTGAAAGGTACCCAGGTGATCAATTATTTTTACAGGCTGGAGGAGCCCAGAGAAGGGACAGAGATCATTGCAGTTGCTTCAGATGTTTTAACAAGGCTTCCTGAACTGAAGCTTTTTCAAACATAATCAACTTTCGACAAAAGGTGAAAACACAGCATAACTTGAGCCATTACTCTGTAGCCTGAAAAACACCTTCTTTTAAATGCAACTCTAAAAATCGATATTTGAGATTGTATGCATAGTGTAATTGCAACCATGTAAAGAGACCTACATGAGAGAACAGAAATGAGCCAGGAACACACAAAAGCGAAAACACTTACATTTAGATGATGGTTGGCTGTGTTTTTCTCATTTTTCAAAATGTTCTTTGATGCTGGGGTTAGACTGTCTCACAATAAAGAAGGGAAGAATGTAAATAAGTTGAAAGCAAAGATTAATGAGCATTTATCTTCAGTAGTACACACATCGTACAACACCAAAAGCTCAGCATTGTCTTTTCATTTTCTAACCCTCCAGGCTGACAATGGAACATTAAAATGCCAAGAAACACAACAGCAACTTGGAATGGCACTTGAGGAAGAGTTATGTGGATCCACTATCATTACTTAATTCATACAAAGTGACTTAAATAAGTGGTTTTATCTTCATCTTGTGATTTTTTTATTTAGTAGATTTCTATAAATGTGTCTAATGATGACAAGCCAGCAAGGCCCATGTGCTGAAGCATATCTAACAATACAATCACAGTAATTTGAAAAAATAACAAAAGAATAATCATGGCTATATAGTCTTTGGATGGTTTTGAATACAAATGCAAAATTTTTAGTAAATGTTCGTAATTAATGTATCTGAAGCCAAAAAGAAAAACCTGGCTCAGTAGGAAACATTTTAACTTGGAGTTTCAAATAATAAAGTTAACATAAGAGCAAAGGGAACATGTTTCATATTTTGTTTTCTAGGATTGAACACAAAGCTTTTCATCTTAATCAGAAGCTTGGTAAAAGGATGCATCATGATCTGAATTGGAAAAGTAATTTTTCCTCTTAAGACTATTTGGTAGCTTATGAGAGATGAATTGATGGTCCCAGCCTATTCTAGATCCTGCCTCTCCTTGTACTTATCTATCAAGACCAAAAATAACCACAATAAGAACATTTTTATACCCATGTGGTGCTTATTCTTTTCAAATTATTTGCACATACATTTTCTCATTTAAGATTCTTCTTACTCAGTGAATTGAATAGCACAGACATTACCACCCTCCTTTTACAATTTTTAAAAAAGGCACAAAGAGATATAAGTAGCTAGTTCAAGGACATACAACTGGTAAGTGGCAGGCCTGGTTAAGATCACCCTTTTGAGCAACTGAAAAAGAAGGCACTTGCAGACACTGCTTATAATTAAGGAGAAATGTACACTTTGACATGCTTGTTAGAGAGAAATAAAAAATACAAAAGCAAAAAGGAACTCATTTAAAATGTCCATGATTCCACGTATCAGAAAGAGCCCCTTTTAACACCTTGGGGTAGCTCATTCTAGCTATAATGATTTTGCTTTTTATTTACTTCCCTGAGCAAATGGCAGCACTAAGAAAAGACTGTACATGCTTTCCCCCACCAAGTCTACTGACTCCGCATCTGTACCTGTATAGCACATTGTCTTCAAAGAGTTACCTAGACTCCCTCGATCACTTTGTATCTTGAACTGCCCTCATCTAGGCCAATGATCTCCACATTTCCAACCCAGTAATGGCATCGGATGTCATCAGTTACACTCCTGGATATATATCTTCCCTTTGGCTTCCAGGATGCCACCCTCTTCATTTTACTTCTTCTCAGTGGCCACTTCCTCTCCTTTGCTGGCTCTTTGTGGTGTTTTGAGTCTTAAATGTCCCCCAAAGGTTCGCATGTGAAGGCTCGCTTCCCAGGGTGTGGTGGTATTCGGAGGTGGTGGAACTTTCTGGAGGCAGGGATTAGCAGGAGGAAGTTAGGTCATGCGGGCATATCTTTGAAGGGGGTATGGGATCCCACCCCCATCCTTTCTCTCATTGCTTCCTGGCCACCATGAGGTAAGCAGCTTTGGTCCACCACTTGCTATGGGCCAGGATGTTCCACTCATGGAAACCACAAGCCCCAAAACAATGGTGCCAACTGTGATGGTTAATCTTGCTTGTCAACTTGATTGGATGGAGAAATTCCTAGATTAGTAAAGTGCTCCTTTGGGTATGTCTGTGATTGAGATTGCACACCAGATTCGTACATACCAGATGTACATCTATTTCAGAGATATATCAGAATATATTAATATATCCATATCAGTATATCTCTATCTATATGCATGACTTTATTCTATGTTTACAAGATCATTTTAATATTAAGAAGAAAAGGTGGTAGAGGCTGAAAGAAGGGAGATAACGAGACTTGGTTGAGGTCAGACAGCAGGTAAGCAGTGATCAGCTCAGGTCTAACTTTAAAGTGTTCTTTCCACCCCACCATATCTTCTACTGTATCAACCTTTAGAATCACTAGAGCATGGTGGATTAGATAAGGATGAGGCTGCAAACATAGGCCAACAAGTAGGGTCATTATCCCAGTCCATGTCGGAAACTCCCAATCCAAAATCCTACTTTCCTACAGTGGCTTCCTTCTCAGTCTTCTTTGTCCTTTCTTTCCTTCTTGGAGCTTTCTCATGGCACAATTCTAGACTCTCCTCTTTCTCTATGATCTCTTCCTGGAATATTTTACCCATCCTCAAGGCTCTATACCATTTCTATACAGTGATAACTTGGAAATTTTTGTTTTCTATAAATATCCCTGTTTTCCAATCTTTAAACCTATATATCAATACAACTACTCAATGTTTGCCCGTGGATGATTCATAGCCATTAACCCAAACCCATCTGAGATGGAATTGATTATCCACCCTCTCAACCTGCTCCTTTTTATTTCTCATTAGCAAATGAATTCCATGCCCCAAGTTACTATGCCAGAAACTCAAGGCTTCTTTTCAATGCCTGCTTTTTTTTTTATCCCCTGTTCAAGCAATTCCCAGATCCTCTCCATTCTACCCCATAAATCCACCCAGAATCTGTTCTTATGACCTCTCCAGTATACTAAGCTGCCACTATTTCTCACTCTGTTGAGTGTAATAACCTCCTAATTAGTCTTACAGAATTTATTTTTGTTCCTTTTCCAATGTTATCATCATAGAACAATCAAAGGAATCCTTTTAGGTATGTTTGATTATGTCAGGTTACTGTTTACAATCTTCTAGTGACTTCCCATGTCCTACAGCCATAGCACCCTGACAGCTGATCCCATCAGACCTCAGAAGTTGAGCAGAGCCAGGTGTGGTTAGTACTTGGATGGGAGAGTGCCTGGGAATATTGGGTGCTATAGGCTTGGAAGGACCCAGCAGCACACTCCTGAAACAATCAGCTACGGAAGACCCTATGAATAGCAGAGAACCATTGACATTGGTGCTGGGCATGACACAGTGTTGGGTAGCACTTCATACACTTGTATATAGGATCACTAGGAGTTGGACCCAATTTGATGGCACCTAACAACAAGTGACCTCCCATTGAATTTGGAATCAAGTCTAAAATTTTTTCCATATTCTATAACTCTTTTTTTATTTTAATATTTTCAGAAAGGGTCTTACTAAGTATCTCAGGCTGGCCTTGACTTTTTTTTAGTACTAGTTGAACCCACAGCCTCCCATAAGTTATGCAAATGCTCTACCAGTGAACCACACCTTCTTTTTATTTTTCATTTTGAGACAGGGTCTCACTAAGTTTCACAGGCTGCCTCTGGCCTTAAACTCATGATCTTGCCTCCACCTCCCAAGTTGCTGGGATTACAGGTATGTACCCTGGTGCTGGGATTCCATATTCTTTTCTTGTTTTATTTTGTTTTTGAGAAATAGCCTTCCTGTGTAACCTAGGCTGGCCTGAAACTTGCTATGTCTACCAGGTTGACCTTGAACTCACATCAATCCTCCTGCCCTGGCCTCCCAAGTGCTGGGATCACAGGCATGCACCATCATGCCCAGTTTCTGGCTTCCATATTCTATAAAGAGGGCAATAATAGTCAAAACCCCCACATGTCTGTCAGTTTGCCCCACTGTGGGGGCTTGTGTGTTGCCATGAGGCTGAGAGTTCTACCACAGGTACCTCAAATATGAGCAAGGTTACCCATGGTGGAGAGGTTTTCAGCTGAGCTTCCAAACTAAGACAGACTAGGGAGTAGGACCTGGCGAACCACTCCCGAAACAACTAGCCATTGAAAACCCTATGAATAGCAAAGAAACACTGTCAGATATAGTGCCAGAAAATGAGCCCCACAGGTTGGAAAGCACTCAAAAGACTATAGAGGAACAGTTGCCTCCTCAAAGTAGAGTCTACCGTGATGATGGAAATGGAGTAAAGCCCCAAGGACCTCCATGTGCTGCTGTGGCATGACTCAAAATGAGGAGAAACAACTGTAAACATCCATTAATAATTGGAACGTGGACTGTACATAGTATGAATCTAGGAAATTAGAAATTGTTAAAAGAGAAATGGAGTGCATACACATTGACATTCTAGGCATCAGTGAGCTAAAATGGACCAGCATAGGCCATTTTGAGTCAGACAATCATATGGTCTACTATGCTGGGAATGATAAACTAAAGAAAAAGGGGGCTGCATTCATCATCAAAAAAGACATTTCAAGATCTGTCATGAAATACAATGTTGTCAGTGATAGAATAATATCCATACACCTACAAGGAAGGCCAGTTAATATGACTATTATTCAAATTTATGCACCCACCACTAAGGCCACAAATGAAGAAAGGGAAGACTTCTATCAGCTTCTGCAATCTGAAATAGATCAAACATGC
>VMDO01011079.1:0-10221 GCA_007922755.1 Pedetes capensis | reverse complement strand
ATCATGGGATAGAATTTTGCCAGACCAATGACCTGTTCATTACAAATACATTCTTTCAACATCATAAACAGAGACTATACACATGGACTTCACCAGATGGAACATACAGAAATCAAATTGACTACATATGTGGAAAGAGATGATGGAAAATCACTGTACAAAATGTCAAAACGAGACCAGATGCTGACTGTGGATCAGACCATCAACTTCTCATATGCAAGTTCAAACTGAAGCTGAAGAAAATTAGGACAAGTATACGAGAGCCACGGTATGACCTTGAGTATATCCCACCTGAGTTCAGAGGCCACCTCAAAAATAGGTTTAATGCATTAGACACAAATGATAGGAGACCAGAAGAGTTGTGGCATGACATAAAAGATATCATTCAAGAAAGAAGAAACAATTTCTTAAAAGGACAAGGAAAAAAGAAAAAACCAAATTACATGTCAAAAGAGACAGTAGAACTTGCCCTTGAACATCGGGCAGCTAAAGTAAAAGAAAGACAAGATGAAGTTAAGGAACTAAACAGAAGATTTCAGAAGGCAGCTCGAGAAGACAAAAACAAATATTATAATGACATGTGCAAGGAGCTGGAGGCAGAAAACCAAAAGGGAAGAACGCGCTCTGTGTTTCTCAAGCTTAAGGAAGTGAAGAAAAAATTCAAGCCTCGAGTGGCAGGAGTGAAAGATTCTACAGGGAAAATAACAAATGTTGCAGGAAACATCAAAAGAAGATGGGAAGAATACACAGAGTCATTATACAAGAAAGAATTGGTAGATGACCAACCATTCCAAGAGGTTGCATATGAAAAGGAACCAATGGTGTTGAAGGATGAAATGGAAGCTGCCTTGAGAGAATTGGCAAAACACAAGGCTCCAGGAATTGATGAGATACCAATAGAGATGCTTCAACAAACAGATGCAGCACTGGAGTTGTTGACATGTTTGTCCCAACAGGTTTGGAAAACAGCTACTTGGCCAACTGACTGGAAGAGATCCATATTTGTGCCTATTCTCAAAAAAGGGGATCCAACTGAATGTGCAAACAATTGGACGATATCATTAATATCGCACACAAGCAAAATTCTACTAAAGATCATTCAGAAGTGACTGCAGCAGTGTATAGACAGGGAATTACCGGAAAATCAAGCGGGATTCAGAAGAGGGCGGGGAACTAGGGACATGATTGCTGATGTCAGGTGGATATTAGCTGAAAGCAGAGAATATCAGAAATATGTCTATCTATGTTTTATTGACTATGCAAAGGCATTTAATTGTGTGGATCATAAGAAATTATGGATAACACTTCGGAAAATGGGAATACCAGAACACCTCATTGTGCTCATGAGAAATCTGTTCATGAACCAGGAGGCAATTGTTCGAATAGAACAAGGAAACACTGAGTGGTTTAAAGTTGAGAAAGGTGTGTGTTGGGGCTGTATACTCTCACCCTATCTCTTCAATTTATACACTGAGCAAATAATCCGAGAGCCTGCATCCATAGCCCTGTGGAATCCGATCCCGTCAGATCTGGGAAGCTAAGCAGGGTCGGGCCTGGTTAGTACCTGGATGGGAGACAGCCTGGGAACACCAGGTGCTGTGGGCTTGGGAGAAGGACCTGGCAACCCCCTCCCAAAAATCAATCTGCCATTGAATACCCTATGAACAGCAGAGAAGCACTGACAATAGTGTTTCCCCTGTTGTACATAGGGTCGCTATGAATCGGACACCGACTTGACGGCACCTAACAACAACAACAAATAATCCGAGAAGCTGGACTTTATGAGGAAGAACGTGGCATCAAGATTGGAGGAAGACTCATTAACCACCTGCGTTATGCAGATGACACAACCCTGCTTGCTGAAGAGGATTTAAAACATTTACTGATGAACATCAAAGATCATAGCCTTCAATATGGGTTACGACTAAACATCAACAAAACAAAAATCCTTACGACTTGGTCAGCACGCAACTTCACAATCAATGGAGAAAAGATTGAGGTTGTCCAAGATTTTGCTTTGCTTGGCTCTATAATCAACACCCGTGGAAGCAGCAGTCAAGAAATCAAAAGCTCTAGGAAAAGCTGTGGCAAAAGATCTCTTTAGAGTATTGAAAAGCAAAGATGTCACATTGAAGACAAAGGTGCGTCTGACTCATGCCATGGTATTTTCTGTGGCATCATATGGTTGTGAAAGCTGGACATTGAACAAGAGAGACAGAAAAAGAATTGATGCTTTTGAATTGTGGTGCTGGATACATCTATTGAATACACCATGGACTGCCAAAAGAACCAACAAATCTGTCCTAGAAGAAGTGCAACCAGAGTGCTCCTTGGAAGCAAGAATGGCCAGACTGCGTCTTACATATTTCAGACATGTAGTCAGGAGAGATCAATCCCTGGAGAAGGACATGATGTTTGGGAGAGTGGCAGGTCAACGCAAAAGAGGAAAACCCTCCACCAGATGGATTGACACAGTGTCTGCAACAATGGGCTTAAACATAAATAAGATGGTTTGCCTGGCACAGAATCGGCAAGTGTTTGGATTTTCTGTACATAGGGTCGCTATGAGTCGGACTCGACTTGATGGCACCTAACAACAACAACAACAACAATAGTCAAAATACTTACCCAACCAAGTAGAGCTGCTATTAGCCTCAATTCTGGAGCAAGGTCCAGGAGGCCCCTGTGACGTTATATGTTACCTTTTTAATAGTGAGGAGTCTCAGGCGCATCTGTGAGGAGGACCAGTAGGGCTGTGTCCTTGTATTTGTTATTACGATTACAGGAAAATGCTCAAAATATGTGTAAAGTGGGGGGAAAAACCCAGCTTAGATTCATATTCAAGCTTGGATATTTTATCCTTCCCTTACTACACTAAAGTAGAGCTAGGATACAGCTATAATATTTGACTGGATCTTATTACAGGTTTAAAGAAAGTGAAAGAGATAAAGAGAGAGTAATATGAGCTAATTGGGTCTGCTTGTGACTTGCAGCTTAGACTCAGCTGTGAAGAAAGAGACGCTCTTTCTTCAAACTTGGCCATGGGGCATATCTAAGCCTCTGATAGGAGAGAATCTCTAGGAATGAAAAAATGTAAGTCTCCTCACCTGCCTGTGTCAGGCCATATTCCAAGTTGGGTCTTTTGTTTGTTTGTTTTGTTTTTTCTGTACTGAGGGCTGAACCCAGGGCCTCATGCTGGCATGCTTTGCAAGTGTTATACCACTGAGCTGCACTCTCAGCCCATTCTTTTCCTTTTTGAAACAAGGTCTCGCTAAATTACGCAGACTGCCACTGGTCTCGAACTTGCAATCCTCCTGCCTCCGCCTCCCAAGTCGCTGGGATTACAGGCGTGCGCCACCATGCCTGGCCCACATTCCAAGTTTTACCTGCTGTCTGCCCACCTACTTTTCCCTGAACCATCAATATAGGAAGCACCTGCCCCTTTCAGCAAACACAAGACTACAGATTGGAGATTTGTCTTATTGGTATAGCACAAGTGGTATCAGAATAGGTATATAAAATACCAAGGTTATTCTTTTATATATGGCAACAAAAATTCTTATTTTCCTAAGGTGATTAGAGGGGAGCACCAAAGCAAACAAATGGAGACTATAACCTGAATGGTTGGGAGCCTTGAATTGTGTTGATTTCTAAGAGAATGGTTTGTTAGCTCAAAGTAGTGAATAATTAATAGAATTTTAGTTTTATCCTTCAAGAATATTGACAAGCACTATCCAATAGAAATATAATGAGATCCAAAGATGTGAGACACATGTAATGTTAATTTGCTAATAGACACATTAAAAAAGGAAAAATAAACAAGTGAAATTAATTTTAGCAACATCTTATTCAATATATCAAAACATCCTTTCAATATATAATAAATATAAAAATTATTTTGTGGTACTTGGGAGTTGAACCCATAGCCTCTACCAGTGGGCAGCACTCCCAGGCTAATTTTTTTTTTTTTTTTAATCTTGAGACAGGATCTCCCTAGTTACACAGGCTGCCTCTGGCCTTGACCATGTGATCCTCTTGCCTCTGCCTCCCTACTCACTAGGATTATAGGCATGAGCTACAGTGGCACCTGGCTTAATTTAGAAAATTATTAATGAGATGTTTTATACTGCTTTTTTGTATTAAATCTCAGAAATTTGGTATGGATCCCCTAGAAGACAAAAAAGTTCTATTGTGTGTAAAATATTATTCCAGGTCCTGAGTATAAAAGTACTGAACCAAAATTGAAACTATGTCACTGCCTGCATGAGGCTTAGTGGGAGGAAGATTGAAAACAAATAAAAGAGTGCCATATCATATATGCCTGCAGCAGTAGCCCTGTGGCATCCGATCCTGTCAGATCTCAGAAGCTAAGCAGGGTCAGGCCTGGTTAGTACCTGGATGGGAGACCACTTGGGAACACCAGAAGCTGTAGGCTTGGGAGAAGGACCTGGCAACCCCCTCCCAAAAGTCAATCTGCCATTGAAAACCATATGAACAGCAGAGAAGCACTGACAATAGTGTTTCCCCTGTTGGACAGAGGGTCGCTATGAGTCGGATACCGACTCGACGGCACCTAACAACAACAACAATATCATATATTACATCCTTCCTTATTTTACCATCTCATCTATCATTTAATGCAAAAAGCAATGTAGTAAACCAGAAGACACAAGGGAAAGAGAACAATGAGGTGAAGATGAGGGCTCCACTTCTAAGTTAAGTTGCAGAGGGAAGATTTTACCATTGGTATTTGAACTGAGTCTTGACTGGGCTGGATAAATAAGCCAAGTGGGTGTCTGAGGGAAGAGAATTCCAGACAGAGGGAACAGTGAGAACAAGGGTATTTACTGAAATGGGGAAGAATTTGAGAGGACCGAGGATCCAGTAGCTGGAATCAAGAGTCCAGCAGAGTCATTTTAATGTTGAGATGCCAATATGGTAGAGATGGTATTGAAAAGTATCAACTAGTATCCAACACCCACTGGGAAATCAGAACATATCCTCCAGAAATCAACTGATATCACTTATGATCAAATGGGAAGGCCCTATGGGGGTCTACTCATGAGTACCACCAAGTGGAGATTTCCACATGGAGGTATGTGATTCTGGGGTTTGGGAGAGAGGTCAGGGCTAGAGATGAGATATGGGGATTATCAACACATAGGTGGGAATTTAAGGCCAGAGTACTACTGAGATCACCAGGTGAGTGGGTATAGAGATAGACAAGCCCACATTAGGGTAGAGGAGAGGAAGAGTATGTTAGTCAGCTTTCTGTTGCTGTGACAAAATCTGAGGAAATCAACTTAAAGGAGGAAAGAATTACTTGAGTTATGGTTTCAGAGGTCCCAGTCCAAGGCCACTGGCTCCATGTTTCTGGGCCTGGGTTGAGGTAGAACATCATGGTGGCAAGAGTGTGTAGTGAAAGATGCTACTCAGCTTGAGGAAGCCAGGAAGCAGACTAAGACAGAGAAGGGCCAAGACAAGATAAACCCTTCAAAGACACACTCCCAGTGACCTATTTCCTCCAACCAGACCCTGCCTTACACAGTTCTACCACTTCCCAGTAGCCTATGCCAATTTTAAATCAATCAGTTGATTAAACTATTGATTAGGCCAAAGCCTTCATGATCTGGAAATGGTTCAATGTAATGATTTTTTGACTTGACAATGGTGCCAAAGTGTATTGGCAGAGCCATTCTGTTTTTCACTTTCAGTGAAGCATTCAATAAATTACATGAAATAAATAGGTTTTGTGGTAGGAGAGTATTTTCAGCTCTAGGCTAATGTAAATATTCTGAGTACATTTAAAGTATCTTTTTCTGTTGTGGGAGCTTGCATGTTGCTGTAATGCTGAAAACTATGCCATTGGTATTTCAGATACCAGCAGGGCCACCATGGTGGACAGGTTTCAGCTGAGTTTCTGGACTAAGACAGAGTAGGGAGATGGACCCAGCAGCCCAACTCCCAAAATAATTAGCCATTGAAAACTCTATGAATAGCAGAGAAGCATTGCCAAACATAGTGTTGTAAAATGAGCCCCCACCATTAGGATGGAAGACACTCAAAAGACAACAGGGGAAGGGTTGCTCCCTAAAATTAGAGATAACCTTAATGAAGGAAATGGAGTAGATCCCCTGGGACCTCCTTTTGCTGATGTAGCACAACTCAAAATGCGAAGAAACATAATAGCTGCAGTAATAGACCCAAACATAAAAAAGATCGTGTGTGCAGCACAATATTGGGTAGTGTTTCATTCTGTTGTGCATAGGGTCACTATGAGTCAGACCCAACTCGATGACACGTAACAACAACAAGGATATGTGTAATGCTCAGTAGGTTAGGTACAATAAATGTATTTTTGACAATTTTTCAACTATGATGGGTTTATCAGTATAAACCCCATTGTAAGTCCAGGACTATCTATACAGAAATTGCTATCTATAAGTGGATAGATACTCACTTGCTGTAAATAAGTAACAATTTATATTTCAAGATACATATCAAGTTCTCAGCACGCCATGAATGTTAACTCCTCTCTCTCCCTCTCTCTCCCCCTACCCCGTCTCTCTCTCTCTCCCTCTCTCTCTCTCTCTCTCTTTCACACACACACACACACACACACACACACACACACACACACACACGCATGCGCAAATACAGAATTCTAATCACCCTCTTTTTTCCACACTTCAGAACATAAGAACTAGCTGACTTAAATGATAATCCTCTGCCAGTGCTCACGCCTTAAGAATCTGTATTTTGGGGCCCTGGGAAGCCTTCTCAGGCAGCTAGAAGACAGACTCCACAGTGTGTGGCTCCCCAGCCGCTGGTTGGCACCATGCAGATGCCTACAGACCTTTCATTGAGAGAGCGCCCAAGTCTGGGCTGGGTAGCAGAGCACGCTGCAAATAGCCGGGTCTTTCATGCACTCAGACACTGAATAGAATGTCTGTGTGTTTTTTGTTTTTTGTTTTTTAAGCCCGCATCTTCTTTTTTAAACTCTGAGAAGGCTGCTCTTGACTTTATGGCAATAAATAGATTTTTTTTAAGGCAGGTATCAGTATGGAAAATATATGGATCTTTAGGTTTCACCAACAAATATCCAAATTGGCCTCACTATCTCAGCAATTTAGAAATGCTACTACTCCTGAGGCATGGCAGCTAGGAGGCCAGATGTTCTCCAGATAGATGCCTCCATTTCAAATCCTCTGTCCTGTTAGTCCCCCTCCCCCATTTCAAATATCTTATCAGGCCATGTAACAAGCTTCGTACCCTGGTTTGGGGCTCTAAAACTATGGTCACCATTTAAAGTCAATGGTGAATTTACGACTTCCCTTTATTCTCCAACTTAAAAGAAAATTATTTATTACAAAAACAACATCTTCACAAACAATATGACCAGACATTTTCCTGAAAGGAAAATTCACCCCTGAACCAAACATACCAAGAAATCAAAATGTTTTCCTTTTATGACATGCCCTTCACCATTCCTAATTTGTGAAATATTTGTGATTATAGGATTAAAAAAAAAAAACAGAGCCAAAGCCATGTGAGCTCCCAGACCTACGCTCTCCCACCCCCTTGCCTGACTCCTCCACCCAGATATATAGAAGCAAACCATGGGAGGCCTTCTCCTCCTGCCCAGCCCACCTGCAGATGGCCCAAATGAACCCCAAACTCTCCATCAATCAATGCCGCCAAACACTGCCTACTGCATGTTCAGCTCTGTTCTAGACACAAAGAGGGGTGGGGAGGAGGAATGAAGGGTAGAAATAGCAGGCCTGGACCTTACTCCCCAGGCACATTGCCATGGCAACAGGAAGGGGGCAGCAGAGGGGGTGGGAAAAGGGCACCATGACAGGGAGAGGCCAGGGCCTCACCAGGGCTCTTGCCCCATTTCATGAGTCCGAGGTACAGCTGCCTCTTTTGTCCTTTGTGAGTGAAGCCACCGATTGTAGTTTCTGGGGCAGTTTCCCAAAAGTGTGTCATGAGAAAGAGGCAAGATGTTAATGTGCTAGGCAGGAAAAATAATAATCTGTGGGCCACAAGAGTTGGGCACATGATGATTAAAAACAAATACTTTTTTTTTCCCTGCAGTCTTAGGGCACTTGTTCTACGAACAGCAGTGTGGGGCTGCCCAAGGGCGCTGAAGCTCTCTGTCTTCCCCAAGCTTGCCTGGACACAGAGAAGAACCCCTGGAGGAACCAAGGCCCAAGGGACACCCTCTGAAAAATGCAGCTCCAGAATATGCTCGTTCACGTCTGCCACAAGCATCCACCAATTTCTCCTAGTCATTTCTGGGTCAAAGAGAGCCTTCCCTTGCCTTCTTTCCAGGCCTAGGAAATGGTAGAATTGATGGGGCTGGGCCAGAGTGCCTGTGGCAGAGAGGCCAGGAGGTAAAAAGGGAAGAATAGGATCCGGCAGGAGACATCCTTTAGGGAGCCCCTTCCCTGCTTCCAGCATGGAGCTTGCCAAAAAGTCAGGCAACAGCTGCTGTTGTACCCAAGACCAAAGGCAGCCCCCAATAGAAGGCTCAATGACCCAGCTCCATGCCACCTTCCTGCGATGCCACAGAAACCCGTCTTTCCCTGTTTTCTTGTCCTTCTGAATCCCCTCCTGACAGTGTCTCTGGGAACCTGGTAAATGAGACCAGGAAAGGCTCTGCATTCAGCCTTGTACAATTATTGGACTGTTCTAGATCTGCCCTCTCCCTTCAGCTTCCTCCTCTAGTTTCCTTAGGTCCCTCCATTCTTCTACCCATTGGTCCAGTAGTCCCCAATGTTTGGCTGAACATTGGAATTGTCCATAGGTATTTTTTGTTTTGTTTTATTTTGTTTTAAATCCCAATGACCAAGCCTCCTCTCAGAAAACTGAAGTCAATCTCTGGTAGTGAGGCTCAGGTATCAGACGTTTAGCAACTCCCAGGGTGATTCCACACAAAGTTAACAACCACTGACTAGGATAGAATTCTCTCTTCTGCCAATGCTGGTCTTTCAGAAAGCAAATTTCTTTTCTCCTGGAACCCTTTACTTTTTAGCCAAAAGTGTTCCCTCTGGAGTACTCAAATTGTAATTTATTGGTGTCTCTCCATTGTGGTGTCTCTTACTTATGAAAGAGAATTTTCTGGAACCATCATGCTTTGCCCTGTGGAGATTCTGCTTCCCTTCGGTTCAACAGTCTGATCAACACACTGTGTAGTGTGGTAAGGAAGGAGGAGCACAGTGCCTACTTCCCAGAGGCTAACTGCTGACCATCTCCTCTCAATGAGTCTTGCCAATTCCCAAGTTCTTCTGCTACCTCCACTTTCAGAGTTTTGGTGCCATTAACCTCTCTACTAGGAGTGACCCTGCCCCCAAAACTCATCTCCCACAATTTTTCTTCTCAGAGAAGCACAAGTACAGAAGATTAACTCCTTCTGAGATTTCAGTGAGTGCTTAGAAGGTTGCAGTGGGCCGCTCCCGAGATACTCGGGAAATAAACAGAAAATGTCACCTTAGCCAAAACTGAAACTAATGGAATTGATATAAAACAGATAAGGCAGCCCTTTCTCACCCACCTAAATTACCTACTTAAAAAGATGAAGTTAAGGCTCATACAAATGAGAGCAAATCCAACCAAAAGATCCGATGATTCAAATATAACTGTAGATCTGGGATGGACTTAATGCAAAGACAGAAATTTCTAAAATAGTACTCTTTAAAGGGGGAGGATTAGACAATTTGTGGCACAGAAAAATATTAACATTGCAATTTACATTTTAATTTATAGAAATAAATCTTTATTTTAATATAGGAATTGATAGTAATGCAATGTACATAACTTATAAATAAATGCTGGTAAATATATGTAGGATTATTGTTGCTGTTGTTAGGTGTCGTTGAATTGGGTCCAACTCATAGCAACCCTTTGTACGACAGAACAAAACACTTCCAACACTGTGCCATGCCTAGCACTATTGTCATTGCTTCCCTGCTATTCATAGGGTTTTCAATGGCTGATTGTTTCAGGATTCCATTGCAAGTGTATTGCCAGGTCCTTCTCCCACGTTTTGCAGTGCTGGGAATTGAACCCAGGGCCTCAGATAGCAGAGAGCAGCACTCTACCAACTGAGCTAAACCCTAGCCCCATATATAGGATTAGTGCTCAAAAAGGTTTTTTGTTGATGTTCTGGGTTCTGGGTTATCCCTCCTCCTCCTCCTCCTCCTCCTCCTCCTCCTCCTC
>VMDO01011078.1:0-68561 GCA_007922755.1 Pedetes capensis | reverse complement strand
CTTTTTGTTCACCTTCTGCGCACCCTGTTTTAATTGGGCTTTTAGGCTTTTCCATTGCTCCTTCGATATTTTACTTTTGCTGCTTCCCATGGCTACCGCTTTTCTTTAACTCACGGGAGGTACACTACGGTTCTTGATTTCTCCTATTTTCCTCCCTTCCTCGGCAGGCCCTTTTCTTGCCTTTCCTTAGAGTCCTTTGGCCCCTTCACAGATCTATCTTGGGCCCTTTCTACAGAAGCTCTTGGCCTCCTTTTTACGTTAGGCTCTGGCCCTGCCAAGTCACTTTTCACTTTTCTATATCTTCCTGTTGCCAGGAGGTTCCGTTTTTTATGCTCTCTCGTGGTCTTTCCTAAGTGTATGCCTCCCCTATGCACCTGTGCAGACTGGTTCCCAGACTTAGGGTCCCTGCCTAGGGCTGCATACACCTATTCTTGACCGCATGCTCTCCCAAAATGGCGCTTACTTCTGTTGCTGCGGACGGACCCGTTGGCCTTCCGTCCGTTGATCAGAGTCCCTGCTTGTTGTCCTCATGGCCTCTGGTATGGCTTCCTGTCTGGCTCTCTGTGAAGCACAGCTGTTTTTGCTCCTCCTCCAAGCACCCTTCTCGGGAGAGGGCTTTCTGCTTTTCCTTTCCATTCCCTGTTCAGGATGGGGATTTTTCCTTTTCCGGGGTCCCCTCTCGGGATGAGGGTCTTTATTTACTTTCCATGTGGGTCCCCCACTTCTATGTGAGGTCCCTGTTTGGGCGCCAACTATGTTGGGTCCCTGTTCGGGCACCAACTATGTTGGGCCCCACGTTGGGCGCCAAATCTATGTGGGGCGCGCACCTCCCGGTCCGGCCTGAAGGTTCGGACGGGCTGCGCCACTGCACACACAGATACTAAACACAATTCACTCGGTGAGGGGCGCAGAGTCCTGCAGCCCTCAGTACCCCGGCGGAGACGGGAGAAAGGAAAAGCCTCAGGCGCTTTTGCCTTCCAGGGACAAACACCTGTGTTGGTCATCTCGGTGGTCAGGAGGAGACAGCTGTTGCTTCCTCGGTGATCAGACGGAGAGCAGGTTCTTTTCCTTGTTGAGGATTGCGA
This sequence comes from Pedetes capensis, assembly GCA_007922755.1. Classification (NCBI taxonomy): domain Eukaryota; kingdom Metazoa; phylum Chordata; class Mammalia; order Rodentia; family Pedetidae; genus Pedetes; species Pedetes capensis. The sequence continues at coordinate 67,476 of VMDO01011078.1, read as the reverse complement.
TGGGAGAGCATTATTTCCTCATCAAAGGTTCGGGGGAGAGCAGCGGGAGAGGCGCGTCCTCATCTGTGGTCTGGGCAGGAACAGGCGAGAAGGCGCAGAAAGGGATGCCAGAAAGGCCGTGCCAAAAAAGGGTCGAGCTGCCGCAGCGCAGCTCTTTATATAGTTCGCCCATGGAATGGCCTGAGCCAATCAGCTTTCAGCCCAATTGTCCAATCAGGAAGGGTTTTGTACAAACACGCACCCAAGTAGATTTCTAATTTACAAACCAGATATTCAAACGCCATTTTCCCAGTTTGGGAGTTTTTACCAATTTCCTCCCAATTTTTCCCTACACTTCTCCCATTTTTGCAGTGCTGGGAATTGAACTCAGTACCTCAGAGACTGCAGCGCAGCACTCTACCAACTGAGCTAAATCCCAGCCCATTCAGTATTTACTCATCTCCTATAACTGAAACTTTCTACCCTTTGGCCAGAATCTCCCATCTAACTCTTGGTAACCACTACTCTGCTCTCAGCTTTTGTGATTTAATATTTTAGATTCCCATGTGAATGAGGTCATGCAGTGTCTGTCTTTCTGTGTCCAGCCTGTTTCACTTACCATCGTGTCTACAGCCTCACTGACATTCTCATAAACGACAGGACTGCCTTCTGTTTTGAGGCTGAATCACACTCCATGGCTCACACACAAGCATGAACCCACCACGTTTCCTTCTTTCCTTTCTTCCCTTCCCTCCTTCCTTCTTTCCTTCCTTCCTTCCTTCCTTCCTTCCTTCCTCCCTTCGTCCTCTCTCTCCCCCTTTCTTTCTTTCCTTCTTTCTTTCTCTCTCTCTTTCTCTTCCTTTTTTCCTTCCTTCCTTCCTTCCTTCCTTCCTTCCTTCCTTCCTTCCTCCCTCCCTTTGTCCTCTCTCTCTCTCCCTTTCTTTCTTTCCTTCTTTCTTTCTTTCTCTCTCTCCACCCCTCTTTCTCTCCCTCCCTCCCTTCCTTCCTTCCTTCCCTCCTTCCCTCCTTTCTTTCTTTCTTTCTTCTCTTTGTTTTTTTTTTCTTTTTTCTCTACTGGGGGTTGAACCCAGGGCCTTGAGCCTGCATGCTCTGCAAGTGCTGGACCACTGAGCTGCACTTCCAGCCCATTTTTTCACTTTTTGAGGCAGGGTCTTGCTAAGTTACACAGACTGCCTCTGGTCTTGAACTTGCAATCCTTCTGCCTCTGCCTCCTGAGTCGGTATTACAGACATGGGCCACCACGCCCGGCACTATACCATGTTTTCTTTATCCATTAATCCATTGCTGGATATGTGGGTGTTTCCCATGTCTGTCTATAGTGAGTAATGCTTTGGTGGACATGGGGTGCAAAAACCTCTTTGAGATCAGGATTTCATTTCCTCTGGGTGCATACGTAGGAGGGACGTTGCTGGATAATATTCTACTTCTCTTTTTAACTTTTTTAAAAATTATTTTTGGTAATGGGGGATGAATCCTGGGCCTCACATATACCTTTTGCATATAATCTATCACTAGGCTGCACCCCCAATCCCCTTTGTATTTTTGTTTTAAATCTTAAGACAGGGTCTCACTAAGTTACACAGGCTGCCTCTGGTCTCGAACTTGCGGCCGTCCTGCCTCGCCTCCTGAGTAGCTGATTACAGGTGTAAGTGAACACACCAGCTCTATTTTTAAATGTTTGAGGCTCCTCCATACTATTTTCCATAATGGCTATACCAGTTTATATTTCCACCAGCAGTGGACAAGGGTTTTGCCTTTTCCACGTCCTTGCCAGAGCTTGTTGTCTTCTGTCTTTTTGATAAGAGCCTTTCTAACAGATGTGAAGTGATACCTCACTGTAGCTTTGATTTGATTTCCTAGATGCTTAGTAATGGAATTACTTTATATAGCTATTGACTATTTGTTCATCTACTTTTGAGAAATGTCTGGGTCTTTGACATTTTTAATCAAGTTATGTGTACTTTTGCTATTATATATTTTGCATATTAACCACTTCCAAGACATAGGGTTCGCAAATATTTTCTTGTATTCCCTAAATTGCTTTCTCCTCAGTTGATTGCTTCCCTTGGTGTGTAAAGTTCTTTGTTGCTGTTGTTAGGTGCTGTCAAGTCGGTATCCAACTCATAGCGACCCTACATACAAGGAGAAACACTATTGTCAGTGCTTCTCTGCTGTTCATAGGGTTTTCAATGGCGGATTGATTTTTGGGAGTGGGTTGCAGGGTCCATCTCCCAGTGTAAAGTTCTTTAGCTTGGTGCAATCCTACTAGTCTCCCTTTGCTTTTGCTATCTGTTCTTCTGTGGTTATATATTTAAAAAAATGCAGCCAGGACAAATGTCAAAATGATTATTTTTAATGATTTCTACTAGCAGTTTAATGCTTTCAGGTCTTAGGTTTCAGTCTTTAATCCATTTTGAGCTGATGTTTCGTATATGGTGTAAGATGTAGGATTCCATTCCAGTCACAGGCATGCAGATATCCAGTTTTGGCAATGTCATTTGCTAATGAGACTATTCTTTCTACATTATGTGTTCTTAGTATCTTGTCAAAAATAAGTTGACCATAGATTTGAGGAACTGAGTTCATCAAGATGAATTCATGTACGTAAATTATGGAGTGTCAGCTAAGAAAGACTTGTTTTGCATAAAAAAGTGGCAAAATCCCTGAGAATTATTTGGGAAGAAGCAGCTCCATTTGATGATGGAATGGCAGAGAAAAGCTGTAGGTAGCTCTGTGGTTGAGGTCAACACTGCACTTGAGGGAGAAAAATCACTGGGATGGAGATTTTTCTGTTTTTTTTTTTAAACTCTATGTGGTGTGCTTGCCTCCCAGTCTGGCCTGGAGGTTTGGAGGGGCGGCACCATGCACACAGATACTAAACACAATTCACTCGTGACCGTTGGGTGAGGGGCTCGGACTCCTGAGGCCCATGGGACCCCGGAGGAGATGGGAGAAAGGAAAAGCCTTGGGTGCTTCTGGCTTCCAGGGGCAAACATCTGTGTTGGTCGTCTCGGTGGTCAGGAGGAGACAGCTATTGCTTCATCGGTGATTAGATGGAGAGTGGGTTCTTTCCTTGTTGATGGTTGTGACAGGAGAGCGTTCTTTCCTCACCGAGGGTCCAGGGGAGAAGATCGGGAGAGCTGTTTCCTCATCGGTGGTCTGGGCGAGAACAGGCGAGAAGGGATGTGTAATGTAAACAGCCTCCTTCCTATTTGCAGTGAAGTGCAGAAAGCTCTGTGTTGTTATTGTTGTTAGGTGCTGTCGAGTCGTATCCGACTCATAGTGACCCTCATATGGCTTACAATGGCTGACAATTTCAGGATTGGCTTGGGAGTGGATTGCCATGTCCTTCTCCCATTTTTGCAGTGCTGGGAATTGAACTCGGGACCTCAGAGAATGCAGCGCAGTGCTCTACCAACTGAGCTAAATCCCAGCCCTAAGCTCTGTGTAGTTCACCACCAATGCTTCTCTTGGAAGAGCATGAAATGAAAGCATGTGCTGAATTATGAGTCCAGGGCAAGTACGTGGCTGTCCACAGAATCTGTGAAGTGACAGCAGAGGAAGCAGTTGGAGCATTGATTACCTGTGAGCGAACCAAAGAGAGCTCTCTATGAAACAGAAATGTTAATGGTGGGCAGCTTTGTAAGGAATTTTAGTTTCCTCTTTTCACATTTATATATAAGCTGATTTTTACTGACTGGTATGTCCTTGTGGCTAAAACATACATTGCTTTGGTTGAAAAATCTGTGCTAATTTGGTGATCTTTTTCCTACCCATTTAATCGACACCAGTTGGATGTGAATAAAATGCCAGACATCATGTATTTCTTGAGTTCAAAAATATTACTTTATTCAAGTACTCGGTATGACAGTAGCCACGAATTTGTCATAGCTGAGGAGCCACCAAGCTCTTCTTGCTCAGCCCTCTGGCTGTGTCTCTCCTTCTCCTGTGTGACCTCGCTTCACCCCAGGGCCTTCTGCACTCTCTGCTCCCCCTCCTCACCCTTCAGAGAGGGCCATCCTCAGGCTCTCTGAATGCAGACCTGTCCTGGCCCCTGCATCTCACACCCCACAGGGTGCGTGGTGACCCAGAGAACAGCTGGTCAAAGTCTGACCACACTGTGCCCACCGCAGTGGCCCCACTCAGTGACCCCATTCTGGCCGACAAGCAGCTAGACAGCCTGTGCAGAAGTGCTCAGATGGGGTGCAGCCTGGCGGCCACTGCCAACAACCAACAACTCAGGGCCTCCTCCTGGCAGCCTTCTGGTTGGTGCTGGTTTTCTCTTCCCCACGTGCGGGTCCTCCAGTCTGAAGTCCGCTGCTTCCCTCTGCCTCAACACCAGAGGCCTGGCTGTACCTTTGCCCCTTAGACTCTGGCTTAAAATTTTGAATAAAGCATGTAAATGTCTACATACACATGCACACACACACACAAAGTTAAGAAAACATTCTGTACATTCTAAATTTCTAATTTGGTGGATATCTGTCCTGTATTTTCTTATGGTAAAACAGGAACACAGGTAATTAGTTTTATTTATATAGTCCCAACAATGAATGTTAATCTCAAATGATATTTGCCCATAGAAAATGCTGGGAGAAATAGGTTGAAATATTAGCTGAGGCATCTTTGGGTGATATGGTTATTTACGCTTTTTAAAAATACGATGTAAATGTTCTATAATTGGCATAAATACCAGTTAGAGACAAGTTAGGAGACAGAGCACACGCATTTACTCAGAAGAACTCAGTATAGAGAACTGTTCACTTGAGCTTTCAGAATTGGAAGGACACTCAGAAGACACTAAGGCGTTACAGAGTAACAGCCCTGAGAAGTAGCCACCAGCCCACAGTTTGGAGAATCGAGGACAGAGATGGCGTAATGGTTAACACAGAGGTGCTGGGCGGGGAGGCTGCGAGTTGTGAGCAGACCTCTGAATGGGGAGAACTGCAGGCTTAGGAAGTCCTTCTGGAGCCCACCAGGACCCCACGGCCACAACCCAGAGCCCTGAGCTGAGGCCACTGCTCCACTCTCCTCAGAGGTCACGAAAGGAAAAGGAGCAATACGTGACCACTCCCCACGCCAGGAAGTCTGGCTCCGGAGAGCATTGTTAGCTGGACTGAGGAACCAAGATGGCGTAGATTCCCAAGGAAGACGTCATTATTCAGGCCCAGCCCTAAATCACAAAGTAGAGAAACCCGGATGTGAAGCACAGGACAACAGCATAATACTTGGCAAAGGACATACCCCTGCGACTGGAAAAAACAAAACAAAAGACCCAGAATACTTGCACATACTTTATTGAAGGCAGCAGACCATCTAGATCTCAGATGGAGAAGGCACACAGTCAAAGATAATTGGAACACATTCAGAATGTAGTTGTCCACCGACTAGCTAATTGGAAGAAACAAAATGTGAACGGAGAGGTCTTCACACAACACCCACTTGAAAAGTGCTTCATAAATCTTAACAAAGTCGGAAATCCTTGGAAATAATTATGAGATGATACAAATTTTGAGGATTTGTCTTCTAGAAGTTGAGAGAGAGAGAGAGTAGAATTTGTTAATAGTTTGTCATTTTTTCAGAGCGTATCTATTTTCTATTTAAAGCCATTGAGAAAATGCACTCATTGCACTCATGATTTAACCTGTACATGAACAAATAAATACAGAAATACCTATGGTCGTTGGATCTGGACCACTGTACTTATCAGGGTCCTCGCAGGAAACAGCATCCTTGTGGTTTATTCAGATGAATAAGTTGTGTTGCCAAGGTTGTACGGGATGATGGACATAAATGAAGGAGCAAGATGTGTGTCTGAGAACCCAGAGACAGGCGATAGAAGGAAGCTCGTGCCTCCCTCCGCATGGCAGATCCGGAGGATGATATTCCATTACCTGGAGCCAAGCAGTGGTTTCTCCCGGTGAGAGCTCTAATGTGGAGGAGCATTGGGATTAGAGCTCCAGGGCAAAAGCAAAAAGGAGCAGGACAGAACCCACCACACTGTCTTCCAGTGCTGGCATGTTCTCTTCCTGTTCGTTTGGGCTGATCCTAATTGGTGGCCATTGAAGGGAGCCTTGGTTCCTCAGTTCAAAGCAGTGGACTTTCCACGTAGGTCTTATGGTAAGTGGGAGTGGAAAATGAATTTAGAGCAAGAATAATCTGCACAACAGCCCCAAGCAGTTTTCCCTCCAGTCACTGTGGCAGGCTAACTTGCGAATGAATAGATTCCTCTGTGCCTGCTGTGACTAGGGCACAGGATAAGAACTAATTTGGACACCTGAGAATTTTAATGTGCTTCTGACGACCGCCAGGACCTGCCAGGATTTCTAAAAGTTGTACTTTTAAAAAATAGGCAAGTCTTACGATATTACCCATTGTAAGTTTTAAAACTCCATTTCTATTGAATCCCAGTGTGCCGTTCATTGGTTTTACACATTGCCTGTGGAAATAGATTTCTGCCTCCTGCAGTGAAGGAGGATGGCCTCTAAAATAGGATTTTTGGTGAAGCTACCAAAAGTGAGTTTTTAAATTGCCACACAATAGATAGGATGAATTGTGGCAAAATAAGCAGAAGAAATGGAAACAAAAGTCCAATACAACCATTTCCCTTGCACTTTGTTTCTTATATTATTTTAAAAATGTTTGAGAGATATTTACTACAGTTGCATTACCTGAGTTTGAGAAACCCTGATATAAGTAGCTATAAAAGATTTTTTTAAAATGTAAAGGTACCATTTGAAGATAAAATTTTATTTAGCGCTTACAATTATAATAGTCCTTGGAATCATTTATTAAGTATTTCCAGATTTCTACCTGGTGGCTCCAGGCAAGCAAGGGCACTTCCTTGTGCTCTGTGTTGGCCCTGGGTTGTGAATGGGGTACCATGTGCTTACTGGTAGAACCAGAAGAGCCAGGGCACAATGCAGCCCCTGCCGCTCCCCTCTGCCACAGCTGCCAGCAGTTTCCTAGAAGCAGCCACCTTCCGCCTCAGTGTTTATGAAAACAATGCAGAAGGGAGGCCCCAGTGAGTCAAAGCTGTGGCCTCTGAGACCTCTGTGACTGAGCTGGCCTGTGCTGGCTGATATAGCACAGTGCTCAACACAGGAGCAGTTCATCCTTGGGAAGCCTGGAACCCACTATGCCGTGATTGAGGATTTTGCACCTCAAGCCAAGCTCCATGGGATAGTGGCTTCTTGATTCCCAAAAGGCCCCCCACCCCATTCTTTCTTTATGCTATATAACATTTCACAAAGAAAACAGCTAAGGCATGCGAGAATGTCATTAACAGCCGGGCGTGGTGGCAAACACCTGTATCCCAGCACTGGAGGCTGAGGCAGGAGGATCATGTTTCAAAGAACAGAAAACACCAACAAAGAAAGAGCGATTGTTAGTAATGGAAGTTCTCTGTGTCTTCGGGACTCTGTTGGGACACAGAGCACCAGGAGTGTATCATGTTCTGCAGTGAACCCAGCTTGCGGCTGAGCATGTGAGCAGGCAAGGCCATTCCTGTTCTCAGGCAGCCTAGATGCTGAATTTGGTAAACATTGAATGGAACATTAGGGGGGAAAGTTTTTATATCCTTATGGTATAAATACTATGTTGTTGTTGTTGTTGTTGTTGTGTGCTGTCAAGTTGGTATCCGATTCACAGCGACCCTCATGGGGTTTGCAATGGCTGTTTTGGGATTGCTTTGGGAGTGGATTGCCAAGCCCTTCTCCCATTTTTGTGGTGCTGGGAATTGAACTTGGGACCTCAGAGACTACAGTGCAGCGCTCTACCCACTGAGCTAAATCCCAGGCCCAATAAATACTATAGGAAAACTTTAACTTAAGACATTTGCTTCCCTGATTTGTTAATCTAAAATAATTTTTTTGGTGAGAAATTAGAAGGCACATACATATATAATCCTCACTTCTGAATGAAGGGAAGTAATGAATGAAAATTCTAGGTCAATATCTATTTCTATCTTATTTCTTTCAATAGAACTCCCAGGTTTGACCAGGATACACAGCCACCCAGCCAGGAAGTGTCACCTCCCAATCTGTGACGAGGTTGGCCATTTGGCTGGTGCATACAGTGTTGGAGTTAGGGCCTGAAAGAAATGGCTTTGGGCTCCTGTGGCGCTTATATTCCTGCTGGCTTGGATGCAAAATGAAAAAAATAAAAGGTGTGGGTAACTGAGTTGTGACATCCAGCCAGGATTCAAAAACAGAGCAGAATGAACTTGCATGTTGTTTATGCCACTGTACTGTGAATGCTTTCCATTCCTTTATAGCTGCTTAGATTGTAATTTTATCCAACTGATTACTGTGAACGCCACAGGAAAACCAGTTCAGGCCCATGTACTGAGGGGACCACTTTTTTTTTTTCTAAGTTTAGGTTAAATGGGTTGACTTAGTTTTTATCCTTGGTTCCGGGCCCTTGACCGCATCAGTCTGCTTGTTTTCTCTCCCAGCTTGCTATCTGTGTGATGTGAGCCTCTTTATTTTACTTCTCTCTGCTTCCGTTTTCCCATTTGTAAAATGGAGATGACACCAGTTTCAATCCCAGGGTTGTTCTGAGAATTAAAGAGGTTAATTAGTGCAAATCACCCTCCAGTAGGTAGTAATTGCTGACTCTCATTTTTATTAGTCATTGTTACTGACTTCTTTGTGTTCTTTTTTTTTCATCCCCAGATCCTATTTCTTCTGCTTTCACAGGTAATTTTTCTAATGATTAAGGCACATTCCTGTGCATATGGGCGATGTGCATTGTTTCTAAGTCCTGTTGATGGTACTGGGCTGCAGGTAACAATGACAGCCTGCCTGCCTGCCTGCCTTCCTTCCTTCCTTCCTTCTTTCCTTCCTTCCTTTCTTCCTTCCTTCCTTCCTTCTTTTGTCCCTTCCTCCCTTCCTTTCCTTTCCTTTCCTCTTTCTCTCTCTCTCTTTCTTTCTTTCTTTGTTTCTTTCTTTCTTTCTTTCTCTCTCTCTCTTTCTCTTTCTTCTTTCTTTCTTTTCTTTCTTTCCTTCTTCTTCTTTCTTCCCTCCCTCCCTCTCTCCCTCCCCCCTCTCTTTCTCCCTTCCTTCCTTCTTTCCTTTTTCTTTCCTCTTTTCTTTGCAATACTTGGGGGTTGAACCCAGGGCCTCACATACACTTTGCAAGTGCTCTACCACTGAGCTGAATCTACTCCCTATTCTAATTTTTTTCTTTTGACGCACAGTCTTGCTAAGTTATGAGGGATGCCTCTAGCCTGGATCTTGCCATCCTCCTACCTCTACCTCCCGAGTTGCTGGGACTGCAGATGTGCACCACCATACTGGGCCCCATTCCTGGTTCTACACCTCCTTCTTTCCTGTTTCTCTGATCTGCTGTGGGATCCTCCTTGGTATCTGGCCCCCACACCCCACCACCTGCCGCCCTGATGGTAGATGCCACGACTGCCCTTGATGCTCCACCACCAAAAACAAGAGTGGGATAAACATCTTTGAAAAAGTTCATTTGGACCATTTTGAGAATTTAGCTTAATATATAAAAATGAGTAGTACCCTTAATGACAAGTCTATGCTATTGATTATGGTTTGACCAAGGACTACAATATCACTCTTCAGAATGGCTCTACCAACTTGCCACCCCCCAACACATGATTATTTTTATGTCTCTTACACCATGAGTACATTGAATTACTGAGCTCCTGAATTATTGCCAGTCCGATCTTATTTCCTTAGAAGGAAAAGGCCACAGATAACAGGGAAGAGGGCACCAGATTATCTGTAAAACCCAGCATTTTAAAACCCTTCAAATAACTGAAATCACAAAACTAAGGACACTGAATTCTGAGCAAGAGCTGGACCTGTGATCTCTTTCTCTCTTGCAAGAGTAAGGGATGGATGTGGGCATACCACCATAGACATTCTCAAGCAGAAGTGAGCTAGTGTTAACCCATACCTGAAGGCCTCATATGTAGGATAGCATACCAATGCAGAATACTGGAAACCCAATAAACGAGGCAAGGCTGAGGCTGGACCTGTCCCCAGCTCTTCTCCACCAGCTTCTGCCAGATGGTCACAGGACAACCAGAACAGGGGCAACAGGGGGTCTTGGCTGGTGGACAAGTCACACAGAAGCTAATCAGGCCTCCATCAGGGGACAAACGCCCAGATTTAGATCATAAATACCATTCCTGATGACAAGAAACTAAGACTTCTTAGAGAACTCGTTGCTCCAGGTGTGGGGCGGTGAAGGGGAGGGTATTTTCGGGTCTCCCTTCGTGCGCCAGTGTGCCAGGGAGTTGTGAGCATTAAGGAGCTCATGGCAAAAGGGCATAAGAACCATTTTAAGGGACACTCATAGGCAAAGAGAGTGGGACAATCTGAACATCAAAAATAACAAGGACAGTGTTTTATCTGTGAACAAATAAAAATCCAGGCTCGAAAATGAAAAGTAAAACTAGTAAGAAGCACATAAATGATACTTTTTGTCTTTATACCAAAATATCAGATACAACACATAAAAGGTATAATAGATTGCTGCTGTTGTTGTTGTTGTTAGGCGAAATTGGGTCCAGTCTGACTTACAGCAACCCTGCGTATAACAGAATAAAACACTTCCCAATTCTGTGCCAGGCACACGATCTTTTTTATGTTTAAACCTGTTGTTGCAGCCACTGTGTTAATCCATCTGGTTGAGGTTCTTCCATTTTTTTGTTGACTGCCACTCTCCCAAATGTGATGTCCTTCTCCAGGGATTGGTCCCTCCAGACCACATGTCCAAAACACATAGGACACAGTCTAATCATCCTCATTTCCAAAGAGCACTCTGGTTACACTTCTAGGACAGATCTGTTGGTTTGTTTGGCAGTCCATGGTATATTTAATATTCATCTCTAGCACTGTAATTCAAAAACATCAATTCTTCTCCTGTCTCCCTTAGTCATTGTCCAGCTTTTACAACCATATGGTGTGACTGAAAATATCATGGCATGAATCAGGAGCACCTTCATCTCAATGTGACATTCTTACTTTTCAACAGTTTAAAGAGGTCTTTTGTAACACCTTTTAACAATGCAATATGTCCTTTGGTTTCTTGACTGCTGCTTCCATGGGTGTTGATTGTAGAACCAAGTAAAGCAAAATCTTAGATAACCTCAATCTTTTCTCTTTTTGTCATGAAGTATGTACTGACTCAGTAGTAAGGATTTTTGTTTTCTTGATGTTGAATCACAATCCATACTGAAGACTGTGTTCATAGATTTTCATCAGTAAAAGTTTCAAATCCTCCTCACTTTCAACAAGCAGAGTTGTGTCTTCTGCGTAACACAGGTTCTTAATGAGTCTTCCTCCAATCATGATGCCACATTCTTCTTCATTAAGTGCAGCTTCTCGGATTATTTACTCAGCATAGAGATTGAAGATGTATGATGAAATGATACATCACTGACGTACACCTTTCCTGTCTTTAAACCAAGCAGCGTTTCCTTGTTCTGTTCAAACAGCTGCCTCCTGATCTGTGTACGTATTCACCATGAGTACAACTAAGTGCTCTGGTATTCCAACTCTTCACAATGTTATCCATAACTTGTGATTATCCACATAGCCAAATACCTTTGCATAGTTAATAAAACATAGACATCTCTTGGTATTCTCCACTTTCATCTAATATCCATCTGACATCAGCAATGACGTCCCTGGTTTCAAGCCCTCTTTTGAGTCCTGCTTAACTTTCCATCAGTTCCCTGTCTATATACTGCTGCAGTCACTTTTCAATGATCTCCAGCAAGATTTACTTGTTTGTGCTATTAATATCACTCAATGATTTACACATTTGTTTGGTAATAGGTACAAATATGGATATCTTCCAGTTAGTTGGCCAGGGAGCTGGTTTTCAAATCTCTTAGCATAAACAAGTGAGCACCTCTAGTGCTGCATCTGCTTGTTGAAACATCTCAACTTGTAGTCCATCAGTTCCTGGAGTCTTGTGTTTTGCCAAGGGAACTTCCACTTTGTCCTTCAGTACTATTGTTTCCTGATCATATGTAACCTCTTGAAATGGTTGGTCACCACCAATTCTTTGTTATATAATGCTTCTGTGCATTCCTTCCATCTTCTTTTGATGTTTCCTGCATCTTTTAATATTTTCCCTGTGGAATCCCTGTGGAATTGCCACTTGAGGTTTGAATTTTTTCTTCAATTCCTGTAGCTTGAGAAAAACAAAGTTTGTTCTTCCCTTTTGATTTTCTATCTCCACCTATTTGCACATACCATTATCATATTTGATTTTGTCTTCTAGAGCAACCCTTGGTAATCTTCTATTTATTTCTTTAACTTTATCTTGTCCTCCTTTTAGTTTAGGTGCTCAACATTCAAGGGCAAGTTTTAGAGTGTCTTTTGACATGTAATTTGGTCTTTTCTTTTCTTCTGTCTTTTTAATAACTTTTTGCTTTCCTCATGAATGATGTCTTTGATGTCACATCACAACTCATTTGGTCTTCCATCATTAGTGTTGAAGGCATCTATCCTGTGCTTGAGGTGGTCTCTGAACTCAGGTTATACTCAAGGTTATACTTGGCTCTTGTGTACTTGTTCTAATTTTCTTCAGTTTCAGTTTGAAACTACATATGAACAGTTGATGGACTGGGCCATAATCAGCACTTGGTCTCTTTCTGACTTTTAATATTGAGATTTTCCAATATGTCTTTCCACAGATGTAGTCAATTTTATTCCTGCATGTTCTATCTGGCGAATTCCATGCGTATAATCACTGTTTATGTTGGTCTAACAAAATTCTATCATGGGATCTCCAGCATCATTTCTCTCACCAAGACCACGTTTTGCAATGTTTTACATTCCAGTCACCATCAGTTATCAGTACATCCTGATTGCATGTTTGATCTATTTCAGATTGTAGAAGTTGGTAAAAATCTTCCCTATCTTCCTTTGTGGCCTTAGTGGTGGGCGTGTAAATTTGAATAATAGTCATATTAACTGGCTTTCCTTGTAGGCATATGGATATTATTCTATCCCTGAAAGCATTGGATTTTAGGGCATAATTAATTTAGGCATAAATCCTTATTGACAACCTGTTCCAAACAGTTGGGAAAGGATATTTCCGTAGTGTCTAAGTATTTTAATTCACAGAGTACTCAGTAACTGCAAAGAAAATGATACACTTTTCCAACAGAGAATGTTGAGGATCCTGGGCATCACTATGGAGGGGTGATCTGACATCTATGCTTTGGGCTCTGGACAGAGGCAGCAAGAATGAACCATGTCATCTTTAAAGGATTATTGCTCCAGATTTTTAGTTCACATCTAATTGAGTATCTAGACTGGAGACTAACAAACTTTTTCTGCAAAGAGTCAGACAGTAACAATCCTATGCTTTGTGAACCATATGATCTCGGTCACAACTACTCAACATGCCATAATGCAGAAGCAGGATTCTACCAAAATAACTGGCCCCCACATGGCTTGATTGTATTGCAATATAAGTTTATTTTTAAAAACAAGTTGTGGACCAGCCCCTGGCCACTAGTGTGTTGACCCTTTACTCAGATTTACATTTCAGTTTAAACTACAGGAGTTTGAGGAAAAATGTAATGACATAGGAGGAAGCAATACTCATGTAAACTTATAGAACAAGTCATTCTATAAGATCATAGAGCAAATAATATACAATGCACTTAAAATGGAGCAAATGAACACATGGAGAAAGCCTGTCCAAGAATAAAAGAGATTTGAAAGGCATAGCAACTGAATTCAACACATGAAACTTAATTGAATTTCAGATGAAAATAAAAGGATGAAAGAAGTAAATAATAATAATAATAATAATAATAACAGTGAAAGGAAATCTCTTTCAAAAATGAAGAAAGTTACATATAGTTTGCATACTTGATGGTGCTACTGCCTTTCTGTTGTTGTTGTTAGTGCCATTGACTCACAGCGAATCTCACAGGGTTTTCAATGGCTGACTGTTCTGGGATTGCTTCAGGAGTGGACTGCCATGTCCTTCTCCCTGTTATTGTTAGTATGTTTAAAGTACCAGGTGTTTTTGTGAATATCCTTAGGTGGGTCCTGTCAAATTTTATGTGAGTGGAGGGTCATGATATCTATTATTTATTTTAAATGCTTTAAGGGGAAAATATGCATGACAGAATATAAACATTGGACTGTGTGTAAACCATTTTATCCTGTGCTTAAGCTACAAGTAAATATAAGGTGTCAGTTTTCTTTCTACTTTTCTGTTTCTAAAATGGGGAAAACACATGCAAGCAAACAAATAATGAAAGCCCAATGAAAGCCTTTATTCTCTTCTATCACAGTCACCTTTGCCTTCTCCCCAGAAAGCTCTGAGGATCCTCGAGCCCCTGTGAGTCAGGCTGGTCTCCTGGTGGCTAGTGGTAGCTTTCCAAGGCTGTCTCATGAGTACTCCTGAACTCCTTCCTTCTGCACACAAGCTTCGACCAGCGAAACAGAGCCAGGGCTTACAGAAGCACCGAGATGAAGAGCCATGTCCCCTTCACATGCCACAGTGTAAGTGAAACGTGTGACAGCTTTTATTTGGGAGGAGGAGAAGAAAGGATTAGCTATCTCGGAAACCAGTGGCAAGTGTCAAGCATGGCAGACAGTCAGTGAGGAGTTAAGCACGTGCTTTCCTTAATCACCAAAATATGCTGCTGGAAATCTTTGAGCTTCTGCCTGAATCCCAGCAGCTTCCTGAAAGCCCTCTAATTCTCTCACGGCCCATTAAAGACGGGGGCAGCGTTCCTGCCCCACTAATTTTGCTCAGAGATGCAGAAAGATGGATTTTTTTTTTAACTCTAATTTTTATGTTTTGGCTTGTCAGTGTTAATCCAGTGTGGAATTCTGGAGATAGGCAATCAGTGTCCTTTAGTAGATAAGGGAAGTCTTATAGTAAAAAATCACACAGAAGGAGTAGAAAATCAACATGGATTAGTTGCCTGCTCTGCGCAAGGAGACAGGTCTGGAGCTTCCTCCTGCTGCCTCCTGGCTGTTCAATCCCCACAGCGGTCCCAGCTGTGGTCCCAGGTGTGGTCCCCAGGTCTCTCCTGTGCCCTTCATTCTGATGTCTTTTTTCCATTAGGAGCCCAAGGTGGGATCCCACAGACCTGCCCGTAGCAGGCTGCAGACAGAGCTTCCTGGGCCTTTTCCCAAGTCACGAGTATATCAGCCTGCACTTGTCAAGACAGAGGAGCAGAAGGGGTGTCATGGCGTCAGGGAAGTGCGTTCCCATCTGGCTCTAAATATGACATCCTGACACACACCTCGCGACTCCGAGGTGTAGTTTTCTCCCCTATAAACAGGAAGCTCTTTGTAGGAAATCAGGAGGGGGCTCTCAGCTCTCGTGTGTATTTTTGACATCTGTGCCAAGACCATGTGCCTGGCACAGTGTTGGGAGTGTTTCCTTCTGTTGTACACAGGGTCTCCGTGAGTCAGACCTGAGTCGAGGGCACCTACCAACAACGCTCATTATCTCAGTTGCATACAATTTATATGGATTTACTTTGTGTATATGCATTCCAATATTCATAAATATGTATATATTCATTTTACAATACAGAAATCAAGATGCATGCATGAGATACATTAAAAATTTGTAGGTAACATATGGGTTTTGTGGTTGACTCAGTTATTCCTGACTTGGAGTCCCCACTGTGACCAATCAGTTAAGAATATTTATAGTTGGTATTTATGTTTTGCTAAAACAGCAATTCTTTTCTCTTCCTCATCAGGTATTTGTTGCTAAGGAATTGTCAAAGCATATATTCCAGCAAGGGGGTGAAATAGTTAATGTATATCACGTTCTTTTGAAAGACAATGGCACGCTACGTTCTGCACTCTGCGACTGCCTGGAGTCTAACTCTTAGCTCATCATTCATTTTCATGGTGTGTTTTCTTTCTTATTTACTTCAGTACAGAGATAATGGAGTCCTCTGTACCATCGGCAGGCACCCGTCCATGTATGTCAGATCAAAAGAGGGCCTTTCTTTGTCAGAATTTGTTTTAATTCTGCCACTTAGAATTTTGAAATATATGTCTCTTCTAACCTTCGGTCTAGGATGTTTCCTAAAAAGGAAAGAGTAACAACAACAAATGATATTCAACTGTTTAAATGGTACAGACAGAAAGATACTGCTATGGTTTTGTTTTTATGGAAATTAAAGTAAAGCAATATTAATTGCCAAGTCTTAGGCACAGGTGTAAATACAGATAATGTAATTTTTTCCCAAAATAATCTTCAAATGAAAAATACTCTCAAGGCCCAATTTATTTACAATTTTCTGTAAGACTACATTTTTTTTCATCAATAGCACTATGTTCAGTCTAATATTAGTAAAACTTCCTAACAGAACGGGGGGAGGAGAGTTAGCAAATGCAGCCAGTCTTTTATATTTTTTAATTTTCAGTGTGCTAAAGGTAATAAAGGGATTAGAGTTTAGCTCATTTGGTAGAGTGCTGTTCCATACTCTCTGAGGACCTGGGTTTGATCCCCAGCACTGCAAAAATGGGAGAAGGAAGTGGCAATCCACCCCTAAAGCAATCCTGAAACAATCAGCCAGTGAAAACTCTGAGTGTTGCTATCAGTCAGATATGACTCGAAGGCACCTAACAACAACAACAACGGTAATAAAGTTTCCTTGAAAAAATTTTTATTCTCAGTACAGATGCCCCTTGACTTATAACGGGGTTGTTGTTGTCGTGGTTGTTGTTAGGTGCCGTTGTGTCTGACTCATAGTGACCCTCATAGGGTTTTCAATGGCTGATTGTTTCGGGATTGCCTTGAGAGTGGGTTGCCACGTCCTTCTCCCATTTTTGCAGTGCTGGGAGTCGAACTCAGGACCTCAGCGACTGCAGAGCGGCGCTCTACCAACATCCTGATAAACACATTCGTCACAGTTTTGGTGGTGGTTAGGCAGCAAGTCTCCAAGGTTTACCACGGAGTTCTTGGTGTCTCTTCCACTACTGTGCCTCTGTTTTTACTCTTCATTTTGTATATTCAGTTGCTATGATCTGTATCTTTTTGTTGAACTGACTCTGTGATCATTATTACATAATGACACCCTTCACCTCTGTTTACAATGTTTGACTTAAAATCTATTTTATCTAAACCTAAATAACTTTGCTTTCTTTTGGCTTCCATCCATTTGTGTTTACTGTATGTTTGTGCTTAAAGGTGAAGAGAATCTTTGGCAGGCAGTATATACTCCAGTTTTGTACTGAGGGTTGAACCTGAGGTCTCATGCATACTAGGCAAGCGCTCCACGCTGCGCTCTCAGCCTCTTATTTACTTTTCATTCAATCACTCATTCATTCATTCATTCACTCATTCATGCATTTAGATAGGGTCTCAGTAAGTTGTGTAGACTGCTTCTGGGCTCAAACTCACTTTCCTTTTGCCTCAGCCTCTTGAGTATCTGTGATTACCTGTAGCAAGTTTTTTTAAATGGATTCAGCCATTACACGTCTTTCGGTTGTAGAATTTAATCTATTTACATTTAAGGTAATTATTCACGCGTAAGGAGTTCCTACTGCCGTTTTGCTAATTGTTCTCTGGTTATTCTGTAGATTCTTTCTTTCTTCCTCTCTTGTTTTCTTCCTATGTGGTTAGATGATTTTCTCTAGCAGTACGCTTTGATTTCTTACTATATTCTGTGTACCTTTTGTTTTTTGATTACCATAAAGCTTACATAAAACACATTAGAGTTAGACTATTTTAAGGTCATTAATACTTAACTTTTATTGTGTGTGTTTATGTATTCTACAATTCTTTTCCATCAATCCCCCATTTGATATCATAATTTGCATTTTACATCGTATGTCCCTTAAAATTACTGTAGCTATTACTATTTTTAAGTTTTGACCTTTAACAATTCACACTGAAGATATAAGTGATTTACACTTCACCATTACAGTAATAGGATATTCTGAATTTGACCACATATTTACTTTCTACCAGTGAGCTTTATACTTTTATATGCTTTTGTTTTACTAATTAGTGTTCTTTGCTTTCAGCTTGAAAAACTCCCTTTCGCATTTCTCATGAGCCAGGTCTGATGTTGATAACTCCCCTCAGTTTCTGTTTTATTTTTTTGGGAAAGACTTTATCTCTTCTTTAATTCTGAAGGATGGCTTCACCAGGATGTCGTAACTAAAATAAACTTACTTGATTTGCATGGTTGATTGGTAGTTTTTTTCCCTCTTCTCCATCTCAAACTCTATACTTTAAATATTTGCCCTTTTGATACTATCCCACTAATTCTGTAATCTTTCTTCATTCTTTTTCATGCTTTTTTCTACGTGACTATATATTTTCAAATAATCTGCCTCTGAGTTTACAGGTTTTAAATTCTCCTTGATCAATTCTGTTGATACTCTGTATTGGAGTTTTATTTCATTTATTGCATTTTTAATCTCTAGAATTTCTCTTTATTATAATTTCAAAATACTGAATTTCTCATCTTGGTAATTATTGTTTTCTTAGCTTAGTTGAATTGTGGTGTTTTGCTTGAAGTTTGCTGAACTTCCTTAGAACAATAATCTTGAATTTTTTGTCACGCAGTTCACGCATCCCCATTTCTGTAGGGATTGTTATTGGTGTTTTATTTCATTTCATTGCTAGTGTCCTGCTTTCCTGACTGCTATTGATTGTTGTTGCTGTTTCTTAGTGTCTGTGCATTTGAATAAGTAGAGAAATATCCTAGTATTTGGAGGCAGCTTCTGTCTAGAGAATACTTTCGCCAGTCAGCTTATCCAGAGACTTAAGTGTTTTTTTGGAGGACCCAAGAGTGGGCTTTATACTGGGGTCCTTGGGTTTGTTGGTAGGGAGTCTGGGTCAGCAGGTAGGTAGTCCTAGTGCCTGTGTCCATGAGGTGTATCGAGAGACTGTATTCACTGGGATGGGCTCATTGATTGGGTGCATGAGGGTGGGTTTGGAGCTTAGATTCCTAAGGAAATGCCTGGAACAAGTATCCACAGGAGCTGGCCTAAAGCCTGAGTCCACATGGGTTTATCTTGTGATAGAGGACCCTAACTGGAAACCTGGGTCTACAGATGTAGGCCAGGTACTGTGATGGGTCTGGCGTCTGACTTCATTGGTATGGGGTCAAGAGCCTCAGTTAAAAAGGGATGATCTAGGTCCATGGAGGCTGGCCTGTGGTCCTGGAGCCTTGGTCTATGAGAGAGAATGTGGAATTGGGGTCTAATGCAGGGGGCCTGCATTCTGGGTTTGCTGGAGCAGGCCTGTACCCTGAGTCCAAAGGAGCCTGGGGTCACAGGGACAAGCTTGGAGCCCAAGCCAGGCATGGACCCTGAGTCCATGGGGCCCAGTCTTGTACCTCTAGCTGTGGGTGTTTTCCTGGTACCTGGAACTGCAGGAGCTGGTCTGGAGCCTGGGGCTATGGTGGTCAGTTTACAGGCTGAGTATACACGTGTGCCATAAATGTGGTGGTTGTTTTTCACTGAAAGAAAATAGAATTAATGACACAGGTGCTTTGGCTTGACAGCCTTCGGGAGGCTCGTCCTTCAGGATTGGGGCCATGATTAACACTGGTCCTGGAGATCTTGTGAAGGTGCACCACCACGACCTACACAGAATTTTACAGAGATTGAGAGGTATGCCAGATTTGTAGTGGACGGCCTTTCCATATTCCAAACAAGAACACGGAGGATGAAATTTAATGGTCCATCTGGGCTCATTGTGATCCATGTGCTGTTGAACAGCCACCAGCTCATTAAACTCTGGTTGGCGAGGCTTCCAGACTCCCCACTAAGACTGGCTTTTTAGCAAAAATCAGTAACATGTGTTGACATTAACTTGCTGAAATTTTAAAAAAGTAAATTTTTGTTGGACATTTGTGTTTTATGTTTATAGGTGATAAGCTTCTGTTAAAAAGAAAATGAAAAAAATATTCTTTTTTAAAAAACAGCTAAGGTTTTGTTAACCATGTACTGTGTTCCTGAGCTTGTGAATGCCTCAGTGAGTAACCACGATTTTCCAGATGTCTGTTTTTAATTATTTTTAAGAGGCTGATCATTTTAACCTCTAACTTGGAGTTTCATGGGGAAGGACGTGGTAGCTAAAATCATTTTACTTGATTTACTAGGTTTAGAGGTTCTTTGCATTATTCTTAAAGTAAACAAAATTAAGCTCACTGTTTGCATAGCTGCATAAAACTGCGTTAGTGAACTTGGGGTGTTTTCTAACAGTGTAGCGTTATTGAACATGGCTGCGAGGAGCAGGGGGCTTCAGTACCAGGCCTAACCTTGATTTTATGCAAAGCTGGCAGAGGGTTTCAGGCCCTACCGCTGTGACGTTCACACTGGGACTTAGTTTCCCTGTTTTCATAGGCGACAGGATTTCTCAGTATGCAACACTCTTTGGAGCACAAGGTGTTGGTGTCTGCTGATTATACTTTCTTAGCCACTTGGAAATCTCCTTGAAGAAGGAAAAAAATGGAGGACAAGAGCCTCATGAGATTCCTCATCATCTTGGGCAGCCCTGAAGGCAGTGCTGTGGTGGTCAGGGAGAACGCGGGAAGAGGCCTCTGCCATCCACCCTGGGCAATAGCATGGCGCTCCACTTCTCCCGAGGATTCATCCCTGGAAGGCCTTCCTCGCAAGGCTGCACTATGCAGCATTCATCAGAGGATGCCCAGGTTGGAGCTGGTCTGAGCACATTGATTTTCTGGACCAGAAACTGCAGGTGGATGATTTCAGCAGTTTGTTCCTGGCCAGCCACGGGGTAAGGGGCTGAGATGGACTTTGACATTGTCCTTGTCTGGTTGCATTATTTTCCCTCCTAGGAGAGGCAGATGACTTTCTTTCCCACACAGATGCAGGTGACTTATTCTGGAGCTTGTTCTGAGCGCACACTTTGATTCTGAAAGTGAAAACCACTCTTCAATGGGAAGGTCACACATACATTCAGGAGGTGGGGAGCAGGCATTGCCTGGGCAGGATGGAGAAGAGTGGATAGGGAGGAAGGGAAGACATTACTAATGCGATGTTTAAAAGGCAATGTGCTAAGGTCTCAACTTCCCATTTTTTCCTGGGTTGGAGATATATTTCCCTCAGCTATTCCTTGGTCTCATCATTATGCCTGTCTATAAACATGAAAATAACAGAGCTGGATTATGCAGTGTTCTCTAGATAAACAGAAGCAAAAGAATGTGTACATAAGTGTCGGGCAGGACCAGTTACAAAATGGCACCTTCTTATAAGGTGGTGCCAGTCCTCAAAGAGCCCGCCCAAAAGCCCCCCAAAACCTAACTCAAAATCTGCCCCAGGGCCCGGCAACTGATGACTACTTCCTTTTCCCTCTTCCAACCTATCAGAATCCTCCACGCACCCACTTCCTACCTATCCCGATGTGACACATCTGTCACCCCTTCCCCCTCCCACTTAGAGCCCATAAGAGCCTTGCCCCTTCCTCTCCCTTCTGCTGCTCTCTCCTTCACTTGAGACAGCCTTGGCAGCTTCTCTGAAACAAAGGTCTGCTAGCATTTATGGGGTTTTGGCTTTTTACCTGACATTTATGCTGCTGAAACCCGGCCAGGACTAGTGACAATCCTCCATTCTCTGGGGGTGATTGGGCTCCTGGTCATCTCCCAGACCTCACTGCCAGACAGTAAACTCACCTCTGCCTTGGCCTTAATAGCTTTTTACCTAAAGAAACTAAAGACCTAAGTAAAAAGTACAGAGGCTAAAAAAAAATTGATAATGAGGTGCAAACAGTTGCAGAAGCACAGAAAGGAAGTGTGTGGGTCATAACCTGGAGAATTGAAGATGAAAGTACGGTTGAGGTGGTTCAAAACTAGGGCTTGACAGAAGGAGAGATTTCAGGAAAGGAGATATGTTCTTTATGAATTGAATAATCCCATAGGGACTTCTCTACCATAACATGCTCCCAGAAAATAGGACATCATGTGATGCCATAGCAAAAACAATTATTTGAGTATTTGCATGAATCGGTTGTCAGATTATTGTTGTTGGGTGCCATCAAATTGAGTCAGACTCACAATGACCCTAAATACAACAGAACAAAATACTCTCAGATTCTGTGCAAGGTACAGATCATTTTATATTTAAACCCACTCTTGCCGATAGAGTGTTAATCCATCTAGTTGAGGGTCTTCCTTTTTTTCATTGACCTGCCACTCTACCAAACATCATGTCCTTCTCCTGGGATTGGACCCTCCTGACAACATGTTCAAAATATGTAAGAGGAAATCTAGCCATACTTGCTTCCCAGGAGCAGTCTAGTTGCACTTCTTTTAGGACAGATCTGTTGGTTCTTTTGGCAGTCCATGGTATATTCAATATTGGTCTCTAGCACCATAACTCAAAATCATCAATTCTTCTTCTGTCTGCCGTATTCAGTGTCCAGCTTTCACAACCATATGATGTGGCTAAAAGCACCTGGCATGAGTCATGTTCACCTTAGTCTTCAGTGTAACATCTTTACTTTCCAACACTTTAAAGAGGTCTTTTGCAACACTTTTTCCCAATGCAATGTGCCTTATGATTTTTTGACTGCTGCTCCCGTGGGTTAATCACAAAAACAACAAGCTTCCATGGGTGTTGCTTGTAAAACCAAGTAAAGCAAAATCTTGGACAACTTCAATCATTTTGCCTTTTAACAGGAAGTTGGGTACTGACCCAATAGAAAGGATGTATGTGTTATTGATGTTGAGGCCCAATCCAATCTGAAGGCTATGTTCTTTGATCTTCATCACTACATATTTCAAATCCTCTTCACTTTCAGTAAGCAGAATTGTGTCATCTGCATAATGCAGGTTGTTAATGAGTCTTCCTTCAATCATGATGCCACATTCTTCTTTATAAATTCCAGCTGCTTGGATTATTTGCTCAGCATAGAGAAAAATATTGTGAAAGGATATAGACCTGATACATCATTCTTGACATTAAACCAGACAGTGTTTCCTTGTTCTGTTGACTACTTGTCTCCTGGTCCATGTACAGATTCCTCATGAGTACAATTAAGTTCTCTGATATTCCCATTCTTCACAAAGTTATCCATAATTTATTATGACCCACAAAAATGCCTTTGCATAGTCAATAAAACATAGACATCTTTCTAGTGTTCTGTACTTTTGGCTAATATCCGTCTGACATCAGCAATGATGTCCCTGGTTCTATATCTTCTTCTGAATCTTGCTTGATTTTCCAGAAGTTTCCTGCCTATATACTGCTGCAGTCACTTTTGCATGATCTTTAGCAAAAATTTACTTGCATGAGATATCAGTGATATCATTTGATAACTTCTACATTCACTTGGATCCCATTTCTTGGGAATAGGCAGAAATATGGATCTCTTCCAGTCAGTTGGCCAGGTAGCTCTTTTCAAAATCTCTTGGCATGAATAAGTTAGCACCTCCAGGGCTCCATCTGTTTGTTGAAACATCTCAATTGATATTCTGTCAAGTCCTGAAGGCTTGTGTTTTGCCAATTCCTTCAAGGCAGCTTCTACTTCTTCCTTCAGGACCAATGATTCCTGGTTATATGCAACCTCTTGAAATGGTTGGTCATCCAAAAATTCGTTTTTGTTTAATGAATCTGTGTATTCCTTCCATTTTCTTTTGATGTTTCCTGCATCATTTAATATTTTCCCTATAAAATCCTGCACTATTGCCATGTGAGGCTTAAATTTTTCTTCAATTCTTTTATAACTGAGTGTGTTCTTTCCTTTTGATTTTCTTTTTTTTTTTTTGTTGGAAATTTTTAATGTATAGCTTAATGTGATTCATTCTGCCATGCTTTTCATTGTGACCTTTCCATATATGCATTTTGATGTACATTATTCATATAGGTTCCCCCTTACCCTCTTGTTTGCTTTCCCCCATCCCACCCTCCCCATCTAAGTCTTCTCTATCATTTACTTGGTAATATTTTTCTATATGTCCTTGGGTTCCAGTTCTGTTTAAGATAGAAACTTTTCCTGCAGTGAACTTTGTTTTTATCTTGTCAGAACTATTGCATGCATTTTCTAGACCATTTATAATAACACCATTCTTAGCCATTTTTTTTCCTTTTATTTTGATCTGACCTTTGAATAGGATTTTTCCTTCTTATAATTTTGATTCAGCTCCCACATATGAGTGAGAACATGTGGTGTTTCTCTTTCTGAGCTTCTGCTCATTCACTTAAAATAATTTTCTCTAATTCCATCCATTTTGTTGTGAATGTCCTTATTTCATTTTTCTTGATTGCTGAGTAGTATTCCATTGTGTATATGTGTCATAGATTTTTTTATCCGTTCTTCTGTTGAAAGGCACTTTGGTTGATTCCATATCCTTGCTATTGTGAAAAGTGTTGCAATTGAACATGGAGATGCAGGTGTCTCTGTGGTATGATGACCCATCTCCCTTTGGGTAAATTCTCAATAATGTTATAGCTGGGTCAATATGGTAGATGTATTTTCAGTTTTTTAAGATACCTCCATATTGGTTTCCACAGTGGTTGGGCCAATTTACAGCTCCACCAACAATATAAGAGTTTTCCCTTTTCCCCACAACTTCACCAGCATTTATTGTTATTTGTTTTATTGATCTTGCCCATTCTTACCGATGTAAGGAGAAATCTCAGAGTTGTTTTAATTTACATTTTCCTAATGTTCCTTTTGATTTTCTATTGTCAATCTTTGTACATGTCATCACAATTAATTTATTCTTCTTGAGCTGCCCTTTGAAATATGCTATTTTGTTCTTTACTTCATTATGTCTTCCTTTTACTTTGCCTCTCCTAGTTCATGGGCAAGTTTCTCCATCTCTTTTGACATGTAATTTGGTGTTTTCTTGTTTTTTTTTTGTCTTTTAAATATGTTTTTTCTCATGAATGATGTCTTTAATGTCATGTCAGAACTCCTCTGGCCTTTAATCATTTCTGTCTAAAGCATCAAACCTGTACTTGAGTTGGTTTCTGAACTCAGGTGGGATATACTCAGGACCATATTTTGGCTCTCATATACTTGTTCTAAATTTCTTCAGTTTCTGTTTGAAGCTGCATATGAGCAGTTGATGATCTTATCCACAATCAGCACCTAGTCCTATTCTGATGTTTGACACTGGGCTTGTCCCTCATCTCTTTCCACAAATGTACTCGATTTGGTTCCTGTATGTTCTATCTGGTAAATTCCATGTGTATAATTGTCTTTTGTGTTCAGGAAAATATGTATTTGTAATGAAAAGGTCATTAGTCTGATAAAATTCTATCATGCAATGTCAAGCATCATTTCTGTCACCAAGGCCATATTTTCCAACTACTAAGGCACCTTCTTTGTTTCAAACTTTTGCATTCCAGTCACCAGGAATTATCAGTACATCCTGATTGCATGTTCAATCTATTTCATATTTCAGAACCTTGTAAAAATCTTCCCTATCTTCATTTGTGGCCTAAATGATGGATGCATAAATTTGAATAACAGTCATATTAGCTAACCTTCCTTGTAGGTATATGGATATTATTCTGTCACTGACAGCATTGTGCTTCAGGAAAGATCTTGAGATATCTTTTTTGATGATGAATGCAAGCAACCCCATTTCTCTTTAAACTGTCATTCCTGGCATAGTAGATCATGTAATTATTTGACTCAAAATGGCCCCCATGCCAGTCCATTTTAGCTCACTGATGCCTAGAATGTCAATGTTTATGTGCTCTATATCTCTTTGGATGATTTCTAATTTTCCTAAATTCATACTATGTACATTCCACATTCCAATTATTAATGGATGTTTACAGTTGTTGCTTCCCAATTTGAGTCATGTCACATCAGCAAATGGAGGTCCTTGGGGCTTTACCTCATGCCTATGATTAAGACTGACTCTACTCTGAGGAAGCAACTCTTCCCCAGTAGTCTTTTGAGCACCTTTCAACCTTAGGGGCTCATTTTCTGGCACTATATCTGACAGTGTTTCTCTGCTATTCATAGAGTTTTAAGTGGCTAATTGTTTGGGAGTGAGTTAGCTATGTCCTTCTCCTTAGTCTGTCTTAGTCTGGAAGCTCAGCTGAAACCTGTCCATCCTGCTGGTATTATAATCATGGTGGCATAGCTTTCAACATCATAGCAACACACAAGCCACCACTGTATGGCAAATTGACGGACATATGGGGCTGGTAGCAGATAGAAACCTTAAAAATCCCAAAATGTAGACAAACGTGCTTCCATAAGTATTTTCAGTGAACCATTTTTATCAATGGAGAATCTTTGAAAGAAACCATTTCCCTTATGACACATAGGATTGAGGCCACCTGAATATCCAAAAAAGTTATAAAATGTTACCTGATATAGTCTATCCTCTTTTTTTAACTTTTTCTATTAGTAATTTTTTAATGTACAACTTAATAGGTCTCATTATGACAGTTCTATACATGCATTTCATTGTACATTGCTCATGTTAATGTCCCACTTACCCTCTCATGACTCCCTCCCCATCCCCTCCTGATATAGTCTATTCTTGAGGTAGAACTTGTGAGGGGATTGTAAACAGAAGTATTCAACATATATTTGTGTTTTCTTGATCAGTTAGATTTTAGACTCCTAGTTTCCATTCTAGTAAGAAAAGCAAATACCTCCATCTGTCATTGGTCTCCACTCCTGCCAGGGTCTTATACAGAGACATGAATCAAAAAAGGTTGTTTCTCTTGTCCTCAGTATTAGTCCATGCAGCCTGGATTTAAGGAGTTTCCCCTTTGTCCCTGGACGTTTAGGTTGCATTGGTGTTCTGCTATTGCTAGGTTTTTATTGAGCCTGGGAATTTCTCTTTGGTCTCTGCTGTGATTGTGGTGTGAGACACTATTGCCTGGTTCCATCATCGTGGACTGAGCATGAAACACTTTGCCGTCAGTACTCTTACTGTTTCTAAGGCAGCACTTAGAAAAGCAAGTTATTTTCAGGCTTTACTGTCCTTGGAACTCGTAGGTTTCACTTCTCTCCGATCTTCTCTCTTCTCCTTAGCTCAGGAGCCTCTTCGTCTGATGGTTGAGTGTCTCTGTGGAGGTCAGCCTCCATGGTGACCTTTAAGAATCCTCACTTGCTGCTGTTTTTTCCTTTATAGACTCTCTTTCTGTATGAAATAGGGCTGAACTAAGAATATACCGGGCTTTGATTTAGCTCAGTTGGTAGAGCACTGCTCTGCAGTCTCTGAGGTCCTAAGTTTGATTCCCAGCACTGCAAAATGGGAGAAGGACAAGGCAACCCAAGGCAATCCCGAAATAGTCAGCCATTGAAAACCCTATGAGGGTCACTGTGAGTTGGACTCGACTCAATGGCACCTAACAACAACAACAACAACCAGAATATACCATGAGCCCAAGAGTATACTGTGGACATGATGGCCTGTAACTCCTAAGGCCTGATCATCAAAGGCATGGCATCTTCCACTCAGTGTGCTCTTGATGGCTCACTCTGGGAGAAGCCCGCTTCCATCCCATGAAGATCACGAGTTGCCTACAAAAGAGTTCAGCACTCCTTCTTCCTATAGGAATGATCTGTCTTGGGAGGGGATCTTTGAACTCCTTTTTCTGATGACAACAGCCTGAGCCATGCTCTTTATTCCAACTTCATGAGACAATCTGATCCCAGAACCACCAAGTCTCACCACTGATGAGCTGTTGAAATCTAGAAATTGTGTAAAATAATAAATGTTTATTATTTAAGCCACCAAATTTGGGAATGATTTGCTATGCAGTTATACATAGCCCAAACAGAATTTTGTCCCTGGAAGTGGGGTGCTATGGTAATAAAAAGTTGAAATGTAATAGAAGCTTTACAACCATCATTATAGCAGCTGGGGGGACTTTTTATGGGTGGGTTAGCAAAGTCTATAGAGTAGAAAAATTTGTTAGCAGAAGACTCCTAGCCTCCGAGGAGGCTGCCCAACCAGAGCTGTGAACTTGTTTCTTAGTTTTTCTTCTCTATACTTACCTCATTCTCTTTCCTTCAGTTTTATGGCTTAAACCCCACCTAAAGCCAAAAGGCAAAGGAGCTCATTAATGGAATCCACACAGGGGAGCTTCTTGGGACAGAAAACAAGGTAGAGAAAGATGGAGAAGGACAGAGAATGGATCCAAAAGAGCATGTAGAAGCTATCCAGGACAGAATTATTCATTTTTCATCTTTTTTCTTATTTTTTTGCCTGAGACCAAGGTTGTGGTATAGATTGTTGTTTTAACTAGTTTCCCTGGGGAGACATAACAGGGACATCCATTCACCCCAGATAGGGTGCAGATAGAACAAAGAAAGAATCGCTGCTGGTGTTAGGCCAGGTCAGGGTGACTGGTATTGGAATGTAAACAGACTGAGATAAGGGGACAGACTGGCGCATGCGCGCAATATGACTATGATGTAATCCCACGTAATTGTGATGTGACTAGATGGTGGGCTTGGCAAGTAGCCACTGTTATATGACAGCCTTAAGTTTCTCCACCAGAACTGGGATGGGGAGGATCAGATGTCTGGAGAGGATGGGACACAGGGAAAGGACTGGAAGAGCAGAGAGGAGAGGCCACAGAAAGAACTGGGGGTGTGGAAAAACAGCAGGACATACAGAGGACCACAACCACAGACAGTGGCACCTCGGAGGAAATGGGTCTGCACACCATGGAGTAGAGCGGGTTAGACCTGCCTGTGGCTCCTCACGCATTCTTTGGTGTCTCTGCCGGCCCAGTGTCTCTCCCTGGTTGAGGAACCCAGCTGGGACTCACTGCAGGTTAAATCTGGTGAACCATGAGTTTATTGGGGGTGCTCACAGGAGCGTGGGTGACCCACAGCACAGCACCCTGAGAAGATCTCTAGGAGCGGTATCTCCTCCTGTCCCCTGGCTCCCTCCTATGAGTGGTGAATGTCACTTGGTCCTTTACCATCATAGGCTCGGTGACAACTGCATAGTTAAGCCTATTTTCTTGCCGTAATTATGGGCCTCGTTCTCCCAGGTCATGGCAGCTGCTCTATTTTAAGACACCGATGGTTGCCAGGTGTGGGCCACACACCTGTCGTCCCAGTGACTTGGGAGGTCGAGGCAAGCAGTTTGCAAGTTCCAGGCCAGAGGCATCCAGCCCAACTTAGCAAAACCCTGTCCCCAACATCAAACAAAAAGTAAAATGAAATAAAAAAGGGTCTGAGGGTTCAGCTCAGTGGTAGAACACTTGCCTAGCATGTGAGTCCCTGGGTTCAATCCCCAGTAGTAAAACCAAACAGAATAAAAACAAATACAAAATTAAACAAAACAAAACAAAACAAAAAAACACTGATGATCATTTCCAGCCTGGGGGAATCTGTCACACTATAACATAAATAAAAGTATCAAAACTCAACAAGAGGAAGATGACTTGGAAACAAGAAATTTGAACTAACTTCCTTCCTTCCTTCCTTCCTTCCTTCCTTCCTTCTTCCTTCCTTTCTTCTCTTTCCTTCTCTTTCATTCCATCCAAAATTGTTTGTATTTGTTCTGGGCAGAATTATCTTTTGTCCTGAGTACACAGATATGAATCAGAGGCAATTCCTCTCCATATGAATTGTATGCACAAAATTGACAAGAATCAACTGAAAAGCAGAGAAAAAAAATAATTAGAGCATTGGAAACAAAATGAATAAAAGTAACATTGTTGTTGTTGTTGTTGTTAGATGCTGTCAAGTCGGTATCTGACCCATAGCGATCCTCATAGGGTTTTCAATGGCTGACTGTTTTGCGATTGCCTTGGGAGTGGATTGCCAGGCCCTTCTCCCATTTTTGCAGTGCTGGGACAAAAGTAACATAGTGGTTGTTTTTATGTCCACCTGGCAAGGCCATGGTGCTTAGTTGTTTGTCAAAGGCCTGTCTAGATGTTGCTGTGAAGGCATGCTGTATATGTGATTAATATTTGTAATCAGTTGATTTTAAGTGAAATAGATAATGATAATATGAATGGACTTCATTGAATCAATCATTGAAGACACACACGTGCGCATGCATGCACGCGCAGAGAGAGAGAGAGAGAGAGAGAGAGAGAGAGAGAGAGAGAGAGAAATTTCCTGATGAAGAAAGGACTCTACCTCAAAATGTAGCATAATAATTCTGAATTTCCAGCCTGCCAGTCTGTACAGATTTCAGTCCCAGAACTACAACCTCACTTCTAACTGGGTTTGCAACCGGCTGGCTGGCCCTACTGATATAATCATGTGAGTCAGTTCCTTAAAACAGGTCCTACTTGCCAGGCGCAGTGGTGCATACCTATAATCCCAGCGGCTTGGGAGGCAGAGGCAGGAGGATCACAAGTTGGAGACCAGAGACAATCTGTGTAACTTACTGAGACCCTGTCTCAAAAAGTAAAAAAATGGGCTGAGGGTACAGCTCAGTTGTCCAGCACAGGATCTGCAAGGGTGGCCGAGTTCTTTCACCTCTTTCTCAGGCTGGCCTTCTCAGGTTGTAAAACAAGTTTTCTTCTTTACTATAGGAGGATTCTATACTATACTTCTTTACTATAGGAGGATGCCTCAGAGGGTCCCATCCCCAGTGCAGACATGGAGGCACCTACTGTCATATGCAAAGGGTGTCACTGGCCACTAACCAGCCACTTGGAAAAGGTGTTACCAACTACTCTGAGGAGGCCGTTTGTGAAAAGGTATCATGTAGTAGCAATCCTACTATTTGCAAGGACATTATTTACCAGCGCCTTGCTGACCTCCAGATCCAGCTATTTGTGTGAGAGGAAGCTCATGTTGATATTCATGTCTCAAAGGTGCCTGGGAAGCCCATGGCTGCAGAGGGACCCTGTAGTCCCTTTCTTCCTGCTTTGCATCATCTGTCAATCCTTCATCTCTTTACTCATTAATTCATTTCAATTGTGTGCCAGGCATTAAGGCAGGTGCTGGGGAGCTTGTCAGAAATATGACAACAGGAATTTTTTAAAGCATCATTTTAAATGTTTGCTTAATAACCAACTGGGTTTATTACAATAACTCCCCTGATCATTTCCCGAGGTTGGGGTATCATTTGAGTTTTAAGTAGGTTGTTGTTGTTGTTGTTAGGTGCCATCGAGTCGGTATCCGACTCATAGCGACCCTGAGTACAACAGGCAAAACACTATTGTCAGTGCTTCTCTGCTGTTCATAGGGTTTTCAATAGCTGATTGATTTTTGGGAGTGGGTTGCCAGGTCCATCTCCCAAGCCTACAACACCTGGTGTTCCCAGGCGGTCTCCCATCCAAGTACTAACCAGGCCTGACTCTGCTTAGCTTCCTAGATCTGATGGGATCAGATGCCACAGGGCTATGGCTGCAGGCCCTTTTAAGTAGGTAGAGAAACTTAGACTGGGTCAACAATGATATCTTTAAAAAACATCCTCTGTACTTGGGGTTGAACCCAGGGCCTCACGCATCCTAGGCAACCGCTCTACCACTGAGCTGTACCCCCAGCCCCTTTTGTAATTTTTATTTTATTTATTTATTTGCATTACTGGGCGTTGAACCCAGGGCCTTGCACCTGCATGCTCTGCAAGTGCTGGACCACTGAGCTGCACCCCCAGCCCATATTTTTTACTTTTTTGAGACAGGGTCTCACTAAGTTATACAGACTGCCTCTGGTCTTGAACTTGCGATCCTCCTGCCTCCGCCTCCTGAGCTGCTGGGATTACAGGCATGCGCCACCACGCCTGGCTGTAATTTTTATTTTGTGACAAGGTCTTGCTAAATT
This sequence comes from Pedetes capensis, assembly GCA_007922755.1. Lineage (NCBI taxonomy): Eukaryota > Metazoa > Chordata > Mammalia > Rodentia > Pedetidae > Pedetes > Pedetes capensis. The sequence goes on along the minus strand of VMDO01011078.1, from coordinate 35,793 downwards.
GTACAGGCTGCCTCTGGCTTCCTAATTGCTGGGATTGTAGGTATGTGCCATGGCGCCTGGCCACAATAATATCTTTTCTAATACTTTCTGTACTAATTTCACTGACAGCAGAATAGAAGAGTATTGGACAGGAGAGAGCAGAGCTATAAAAACGATCTGTGGGTGTGATTTTACAATAAAGGCAAGTCTCTGAATTAGCCTCCAGATTCCAGGTCTGCCTACCGTTGCCAGAGGGGAAGCGTGTCTCATGCGGCATGTCCAGTCTGGCCGGCCTGCCTTTCTTTCCTAGCTGTGGCTCCTTCTCCTCTTGGTCCCTTTCTTCCCTTGGCATTCCCACCCTGGCTTCCTGCTGCCTGGGGTGGTAAGCTCTGGTTCTCAGCAATCTCCTCCTGACCACCACGTGGAGCCACCTTAGCTGTCTTTCTAACCTGACTGCCTATAAGAGCCAAGTTGTGCAGTTACCAATCCAAGACCCTCTAAAGCCCGGCGATCAGTGAGGAGCCTAAGTACTGCTCAAGCTGAGGAGGGGCGGGGCAACTTCCCAGCAAGCTGAGTGGCTCTAACAAGCACTTTGCATTGTGATGGTGTAATCAAATTGACGGGGCTGGGATTTAGCTCAGTTGGTAGAGCGCTGCTCTGCAGTCTCTGAGGTCCCGGTTCAATTCCCAGTACCGCAAAAATGGGAGAAGAGCCTGGCAATCCACTCCCAAGGCAATCCCGAAACAGTCAGCCATTGAAAACCCTATGAGGGTCGCTATGAGTCGGACTCGACTCGACGGCACCTAACAACAACAATCAAATTGACAAAAGCAGACAAGATTTTGGAGGCATCTGAGCACATTGATTCATTTGAAAGAGCCGCACAGGTGCAAAAGGACCCATGGGAAGTGGTTGTTAGGCAAGCAGAGGAAGGTGGGCCCACATCTGTGCCTATCACCAGGGACACAATGGAGCAGGCCTGGGGTGCAGGGGAGCAGGATTTAACCCAAGGCGGCAGCCTCTGAAGGAGCCTTCTGACGTCAGCCTTCTGGACTGAGAGGGATTCTCATCGAGATGGAGGGTGATGAGTCCATCTCGGCTTTTTCATTTTTTCCTGGGCTGGGTAAGAGTGGTTAGTGTTGTTGTTAGGTGCCGTTGAGTCGTGTCCAACTCGTAGCTCTCGTAGCGACCCTCATAGGGTTTTCAATGGCAGATTGTTTCCGGATTGCCTTGGAAGTGGGTTGCCACGTCCTTCTCCCATTTATGCAATTCTGGGAATCGAACTTGGGACCTCAGAGACTGCAGCGCAGCGCTCTACCAACTGAGCCAAATCCCAGCCAGCAGGTAAGAGTGGAGTCTGATTGAGAAAGACAGTAACTCCAGACCCCCACCCAATCCAATGTTACCTATGGCAGAACAAGGCTTTCCCTAAGAGGTCTTTGTGATCTAAATCAGCCTAAGTGTTGCTGGGACTGGGACTTAGCTCAGTTGGTAGAGCCCCGCTCTGCAGTCTCTGAAGTCCTGAGGTCAATTCCCAGCACCACAAAAATGGGAGAAGGATGTGGCAATCCACTCCCAAGGCAATCCCGAAACAGTCAGCCATTGAAAACCCTATGAGGGTTGTTGTGAGGCAGAATGACTCAAGGGCACCTAACAACAACAACATGTTGCTACCTACTGGTATTTTGGTTTCCAGGGTTCCTTCAGCATTTTTGCTCTTTTAATTTATCTCTCAGCATAGACAGGCTTATCTTTTGAGAGACTTAATTGCCAGAGAAGGGCTGAAAGGGACAAGGGAAGGGCAAGCCAGCTCTCATAGAGATGTGGAAGTGCACAGCAAGGCTAGACCACCTGTCACACAACTTTTAAGGAATATTTAGAAGGTTGCAGTGCTAAAGTTGTTGTTGTTAGGTGCCGGCGGGTCCAATCTGACTCATAGCGACCCTCACAGGGTTTTCAATGGCTGACTGTTTCGGGATTGCCTTGGGAGTGGGTTGCCAGGTCCTTCTCTCATTTTTGCGGTGCTGGGAATCGAACTCAGGACCTCAGAGACTGCAGCGCGGTGCTCTACCAACTGAGCTAAATCCCAGCCTCGTTGCAGTGCTAGGCACTTCCAAATACATGCCATGGATTTCTTTTTCTCCTAATCGATTACATGTCTCAGGCACATTATTTCATAAAGTTACAAAGTAGGAAAAAGCCAAAGACATGCATCTGGAAAGGAGACAATTCCAGAATCAAGTGCCGCTCTTTGTACTAAAATGAAGCTTCTCCCAAAGGCCCACAAAGCCTTCTCTAATTTTGTGTCCACTTATATAGCTCTGTGCTAGCAATTGGGAATGTGTGGGAGAAAAGAAGCCACAGTCCTTCTTATACCATAGCAAGAGTGCTTTCCAAATAATCATGCTGAATGTTGGGGCTCCTGAAGGTGATGGAGTGACTGTTTTTATCTACATATCCTGAGTGTCCAATGATTCTCCATACTTCAATGGACACTAAAACATTTTAAATGTATAACTTCTATTTAATTCTTAATATTGGGTAACTGTGAGATGATTTGTTTTCTTTGAATCATCTACCTAAAAATTTATCTAATTTCTTGATCTCTTCAAAGAATCAGCTTTGGCTCCTGACCACTTCTGTGTTATTTGTTTATTATCCTTCATGGTCTTTCTGCTCTCTTCTTGTGTCCTTTATTATGTTGTATTTGGATTTCCACTGTTCCCTTTCATATAGATTTTGTGGTGTTACTTTAGGTCATAGCCTTTCACCCTTTCCACTTTTAAAACATAAATACTTAAAACTGAAAATTTCTTTTTAAATATGCTCCATATGCTGTAACTGGGATCAGATGGCCACCAAAGATCAAGATATTCTCTATCTGTTCCATTAGAGAAAATTTGTGGCCCCCTGCCCTGTAGGATGAGAGGGATTGTGGAGACTGGCTGCAGGGCTACCCCATGCCACCTGTGAGTGGGTAAGCCAGCTGGGAAGTAGGCTCTCCAGCTACAGCCTGAGAAACACAGAGATAGACCATCCGACTCCTTACAACATTCATGATCTACACAGCGGTGAGCAAAAGGAAATATCGCTTTAAGATACTGAGTTTTGGAGCCATTTGATACATGGCAATAGATCATCAGAACTGTCTAAAACATGTATTCTTATTATACCCAAAAATAGTAGAGGAGAGCACGTAGACAGAGTAAGTAAAATCTGCCAAAAGCAATCCCTATGTATAGAGAGGGCTGGGATTTAGCTCAGTTGGTAGAGCACTGTGCTGCAGTCTCTGAGGTCCAGAGTTCAATTCCCAGCACTGCAAAAATGGGAGAAGGACGTGGCAATCCACTCCCAAGGCAATCCTGAAACAGTCAGCCATTGAAAACCCTATGAGGGTCGCTATGACTCAGATACCGACTCGATGGCACCTAACAACAACATGTATAGAGAGCCTGCAGCTATAGCATTGTGGCTTCCGATCCCATTAGATTTCCGAAGCTAAGCAGGGTCGGGCCTGGTTAGTCCTTGGATGGGAGACTGCCTGTGAACACCAGATACTGTAGGCCTGGGGGAAGAACCCGACAATCCACTCCCAAAAATCAATCCACCATTGAAAACCCTATGAATAGCGGAGAAACACTGACAGTAGTGTTTTGCCTGTTGTACATAGGGTCGCTATGAGCCGGACACCAACTTGACGGCACCTAACAACAACAACAACAACAACAACAATGTGTAGAGAAGTTATGAGTAACTAAGAAACAATGCCATGTCTCAACACACATACTTGTTGGGATATACTGTAGTTTTCTTTGGCAGGCAACCTAATACCAGGTTACGATGATACTCTTGGTGGTAGTTCTAACACCATTTCCTATGTAACAGACACTGTTTCAAGTGATTTATACATCTTCGCTAATTTAACTATTACAGAAGTACTAAAGTGTAGTATTAAATGCCCAATTTTATCAATAAGAAACCTGAAAGACTAATTTAATTGTTTAAATTTGGTAAATTACAGATAAGTTTGTAAACTCAGGAACTCAGACTTGATGTTCTGAACTCTTTATTTACTTAATTCCTTGCTTTTCTTAATTTAATTTAAATTTTTAAAATTATCTTTGTGGTGCTAGAGATGAAACCAATGCCTTGTGCTTGCGAGGCACCTGCTCTAACACTGACCTGTATCCCCAGCCCTCAGGTACCTTTAAGTGGATATGAGTGTTCTGTGTGCATGCTGACTGGGTTCTTCGGCTCATTAAGTCTTTTTTGTAAATTCTGATGAAACTATAGTGTGCTTTGCTATGTGTTGTTAGGTGCCCTCCAGTCAGGTCTGAATCACATGGACCCTGTGTACAATAGAAGAAAACACTTCTCAACATTGTAGTTGGCACAAAGTCTGTTTTTGTGTTTAAGCCCATTGTTGCAGGCACTGTGTCAATCCATTGAGTTGAGAGTCTTCCTTTTTTTGTTGACCTGCCATCTCCCAAACATGATGTCGTTTTCCAGGGATTGGACCCTCCTGACAGCATGTCCAAAGTAACTAAGATACAGTCTAGCCACGCTTGCTTCTAAGGAGGCCTGTTGTTGCACTTCGAGGCCCCCAGGTTGGAAGGCACTCAGAAGATGACTAGGGAAGGGTTGCCTCCTCAAAGTAGGGTCGACTTTAGTGACAGGAGAGGAATAAGGTCCAGTGACCTCCATTTTCTGATTTGGCATGACACAAAATAAGCAGGAACAACTATTAACATCCATTAATAATTGGAACATGGAATGTATGTAGCGTGAATCTAAGAAAATTTGAAATCAACATGGGAAAGGAGCACACGAGCATCGACATTCGAGGCATCAGTGAGGCCTGGGGTCCATTTTGAATCAGATAATCATATGTTCTCTTATGGTGGAAATGACAAAGAGAAATGGGGTTGCATCCATCATAAAAGAGACATCTCCAGATCTGTCCTGATGTGCAATGTTATCTACACAATGCATGATAGAATCATGTCCATATAGTTTGCTAGGCATTGTGATAGGTCCCCTAGGACCACTGACAGTTGAGTTCATGTGAAACAGATCCTTTACCTGTCCATTCTACGATTTCTTAACTGTGAGGTTGGGAAGACAACACTTATCTCCCTCCATAGTTACTGAGTATGTGCAATATGTATAGTTTAATGAATATAAACTTGTTTCTAGACAGTATACCACTGTCCACAAGCAAGCCTCTTAACCAGTCTTCAAGTTAGAAATTTGCTATGACTTGGGAATGTGTTTTCAATATATGAATGGTTACTCTTTTTAAGTAAGTTGCTCAACTTGATTTTTTTGCCGGTAGGTGGTATTTTCAGTATGCATATTTATTCTGTGTTAAAGTTGCTAAACATTTTGGTATATTATTTTATTTAACAACATATATGGCAAAGATGGTAGGGGAAATTCTAAAATGAACCCCAAGACTCTGGCCCTTCATGTAGAAACATCTTCCAGTGATTTGTGGTTGTTAGGTGCTGTCAAGTTTGTGTCTGACTCATAGCGACCCTACATACAACAGGCAAAGCACTATTGTCAGTGCTTCTCTGCTATTCATAAGGTTTTATTGGTGGATTGTTTTTTGGGAGTGGGTTGCCAGGTTCATCTCCCAAGCCTACAGTATCTGGTGTTCCAAGGCAGTCTCCCATCCAAGTGCTACAAGCAAGCCCAACCCTACTTAGCCTCTGAGACCTGATAGGATCAGACGCCACAGTGCCACGGCAGCCAGCTCCAGTGATTTAATCCAGCTCTAATCTATATGTGGCAGTGAAAAGACCATGCCCATATCACCAAGGCTCTAGATGAGGTGACCTTTAACCAGCAAGGTTATCCTTGGCAGACCAGAACTGATCAGGTGAGCCTGCACGAGGCCCAGGGCTCTTCCTGACAGGAGAGATTCCAAGTGTGGAAAGGACCCAATCCTGGAGAAGGTCCCCATTGTGGTGTCACAGCTACAGGGCCCCATGGGAGGGAGTGCAGGGGACCCAAGTGGCATGGTGAGCAGCTTCTGACAGCACACAAGGACGCAGTTCTCCGCTGTGAGGAGCTCAGTTTGCAAAGAATTTGAAAGGGATGGAAGCAGCTATCCCTCCACCAAGTCCCCAGACAGGAGCATAGCCCTACCATTCCCCCATTTCAGCCCTGGGTAGGGGACCCCACCGTGCTGTGCCTGGACTTCTGATGGACCAACAGGGCTGAGAGATGGATGTTGTTTCAAGCTCTAGGTACATCATGATGCATCATTCTCACAGGGAGCAAGACACAGTAGGAATAGATTTTCCAGATGTTGGTAAACCCTCGGTGCCCTCCTGAGCAAGGATAAGTTTTCCCCATAGCTCTGGAGCCCTCATGCAGTGCAACCTTCTGTCGTAGCAGAGGGCAGACAGGCCAGGGCGCTCCTGAGTGTGGCCTTGTCTGCGGTTGAGGATTAGACAGGGGTTAGACTAAGTAGTAGCTACAGAAGTTCAGAAGGTGCAGCTTTGGCAAGCGCGGTCCTGAGACTTGCCCAGCCTCCCGTCTGTGTCCAGAGCAGCCGTCTCGCAGAGAAGACCCTAAGGCAGCTCCACATGGCTCGGGGCTCATTTCCCCGCTCTGCATGGCGTTGATCTGGTTACGCACATGATTTTTAATGTAAAAAGAAGCCATGATGATGTGATGCGGAGGAAATGAGCTCCCCCTGCCTGTGCGCCTGACTCCTCCATCGTCACCTCCTCCATCCAGGGCTTTCCCACAGCTTCCTGCAAGCTCTTCCTGTCAAGTTGTCACCCGTGACCAGAACTGGTGGTCAAGACGCCAGCTGTGTTAATATTTTGGCCTGCTTCCTTTCCTTTCCCTTCTCTCTCTCTTTCTCTCTCTCTCTCTCTCTTCCCTTCTTTCTTTCTTCCCTTCTTTCCTTCTTCCTCTCTTTCCTTCTTTCCTTCTTTCCTTCCTTCCTTCCTTCTCTCTTTTTCTTTCTTTCTTTCGCAGTACTGGGGGTTGAACCCAGGGCTTCCCGCTTGCATGCTCTGCAAGTGCTGGACCACTGAGCTTCACCCCCAGCTCACTAAGTTACACAGACTGCCTCTGGTCTCAAATTTGTGATCCTCCCACTTCCACCTCCCGAACCACTGGGATGACAGGCATGTGCCACCGTACCCGGCCGTAAAGTGTTGCCCAGGCTGTCCTCGAACTCGCCATCCTCCTGCCTCATCCTCCGCAGCTCGTTGATTATCGGCGTGTACCACCACGACCAGCGCCTGCTTTCTTGGTAATTTGCAAACCTGTGGGCGTAGAGGGTCCTTCCTGCCGGACGGCTCCTCCTATATGCTGTTTTACGTTTGAGAATTTAGGTCAAGACGCCAAGGCCTGGAGCAAATCCTCTGCTTACCTTGCCTCAGGAGCTAGGAGGCTCAGCCCAGCTGAGAGCAGACAGGGTGACAGCTCTTTTCCAACAGATAGACTTCAGATGGACTTCCAAGGCTGACTGTGGAGGGCAGCCTTAACGCTCAGAATGGACACCGCCAGTGCCTTGCTGCACTGCTGGGCACACAACACTTTCTCTTCCGGTCAGAGAGCGTATCCTCTAACTGGGGGGCATCTTGGGGTGGACAACACTTCTTCCTTTCTCTGATGATGTGCCATACATCATGCCCAGAGACAAGGAAGCCTTATTATGCCAGAAATTCTGTAGAACGAGCTGCTTACTTTGACTAACCACTTTGCAAAATCTTTTCCACATTCGCATGCAGTAAAACATGTCACGGTTCAGCCACATAAAAAGAAGGAAGGGTCGTCCACTAATCGCGGGAAAAACACAGTGAACATTTTAGTGAGCTTTTTCCCAGACATGGTTCTGCATTTTATGCATTTAGATGACACATATATTATTTTGTATAAATGGATTCATGCTCCATATGCTGTTTTTGTAATCTGCTTTTTCACTTAACAACATAAGGGAAGTTTTTCCATTTCAACAAATACAGGGGTCTGTTACTGATTTTAATAATAGCATGGTGTGGCTAATGTATACTGTAGTTAACCAATTTCCTAGTAATAGTCCTTTAAGTTCTTTCTAAATGTTCACTTTTATGAAATATGTATCTTTTTGCATACAACTTTGCTCTTTTTTTCTTTTGCAGTACTGGGTGTTGAACCCAGGGCTTCGTACTTGCACGCTTTGCAAGTGCTGGACCACTGAGGTGAAACCCCAACCCATTTTTTGTTTACTTTTTTGAGACAGGGTCTCACCAAATTACACAGACTGCCACTGGTCTCAAACTTGCGATCCTCCTGCCTCTGCCTCCCAAGCCACTGGGATTACAGACATGTGCCACTGTGCCCGGCTCCAGCTTTGCTCTTATATTGGCACAACATTTAAGCTGCAGTTAAATAAGTAGAGTTCAGAGTTTTGTATATAATAGGAAAACGTCAGGAATATGAGAAAATAACTTGTTGAAAATGTCTGAACCTGCCTATTATGTTGATGTTAGGTGCCATCAAGTCCTGTCTGACTCATAGCGAACCTTGTAGGGTTTTCAGTGGCTGATTGTTTTGGGATTGCCTCCAGAGTGGATTGCCACATCCTTCTCCAATTTTTCAGTGCTGGGAATTGAACTCGAGACCTCAGAGACTACAAAGCTGTGCTCGACCGACTGAGCTAAATCCCAGCCCTGAACCTGCCTATGTGCTTGAAAACCTAAACATGTAAGACAGAGACTAGGGAATATTCTGCGCACTGGCAGAATTTGGTCTTCTGTGGATGGTTTTCTGGAATTGCTGTCCTATTTTCTGTACCCTGGGAATGACTTCATGGTATAACTTGATTTACTCACCAATGTAACCCTGGAAGAATGTCCAATGCATCAAAGTCAGCTGCTTTTGATCTCTTGTGCATAACAGAAAATCCCTCCCTAATATCCTTACCTTCTTCCATCCATACCCAAGTTCAGAGTGCTGTTCATTTTCTTTCTCTCTCCTCCAAAAATATGGCTATTTCCATTAACATGGAGAAATTTATTCCAAGCCCCCACTCAGTTCCTGTCCAACATCTTTACCTTTATTGTTATAGTTGTATAGCTTCAGCTTCTGCCACTCCTGTTGTTGTTGTTAGGTGCCATCAAGTCGGTATCCGACTCATAGCGACCCTCATAGGGTTTTCAATGGCTGACTGTTTCGGGATTGCCTTGGGAGTGGATTGCCAGGCCCTTCTCCCATTTGGCAGTGCTGGGAATTGAACTTGAGGGCTCAGAGACTGCAGCGCAGCACTCTACCAACTGAGCTAAATCCCAGCCACTCCTGTACATCTGTCCAAATCTTCCCCCCTTACAATGTTTTGCTATTTCTAAATTCCTCAGAGCTCTTTTGAGGCTCTATTTCCACTCCCATTTTTTGATTTGTCAGGAATTCTTGAATTCTCCCGGGTTCCTTTGCTGTTGCAGTTTTGTTCTTCCTCCGCAGCAAAAAAACTACATTCCATAGCTGTATAGAGAAACACAAGGTCGGGTACAGCATGCCATTTTCCTGAACCCGATGCCAGGAAAGGTTATGAGTATTTTGCCAAGCAGGAATCATATAATCTCACCAGCTACACACCCCGTGGGAACCCGTATGAACGAGCCTCCGTGACACCAGTCCCACGAAACGTGCCTTCGCAGCATCACCTCAGCGGAACACCGTGGATCTCCACGCTGTCTGTGTCCTTCTTGTATTTCCACTTTTTGATAACATTTCAGGCTCCTTAGATCTGAGCCCTTAGACTTCATTTCCGGTGTCCTTCACAGCTCTTGGCCCACCCAGGTGCGCACCGTCCTCACCCCTCCCACTCTCCTCTACACTGTGACCCTCTCCACCCTGGGCCTCTGTGGTCACCTCTGAACCTGGCCTTCTGTTTCTCTTCTGGTCTTTCCTCATAGCATCCGGATCTCTTTGGCTTTTATGCAACTCAAAGGATGCTCCCCCTTTCTTCAAAATTCCTTCCCAGTTATCCCTTGGATTTAGAATTCAACCCAAACTCTTTGCCTTGCAGGGTTTGGCTCTTGTCACCCTCTCCAGACCAAAGTTTTAGCTTTTCTACTTTTTTCTGTCTGCTCCAGTGGCCTTGCTGAGATTTAGCTCAGTTGGTAGAGAGCTGCGCTCCAGTCTCTGAGGTCCTGAGTTCAATTCCCAGCACAGCAAAAATAGGAGAAGGGCCTGGCAATCCACTCCCAAGGCAATCCCAAAACAGTCAGCCATTGAAAACCCTATGAGGGTCGCCATGAGCCGGATACCGACTCGACGGGACCCAACTAACTTAAAGGCGTTGGAACATGCGAGGCTCATTCCTGCTCAAGGACTTGACCCCTGCCCTTTCATGACTTGCTCGTGATCTTTCTTCATGTCCCCTTCAGGTCATCTTCTCCTCGTGGCCTGTCTGGTGCTCTCACTCGCCGTATCCTATCCCTCCTGGACTTGGCCTGCCATGTCCTGCTGCAGTGCCCTGTTGGCACCCACGCACTCTCAGAGCACTGCATGCCCGGTCCTGGGCTCAGTGTCTGCTTCTCTCCCTGGAATATAGGAGAAAGCAGAGGCTGGTCTGTCCCATCGCAAGTGTGTGGCTCTTTAGTGCAACCTCAGCAAATGCTTCTGGGTGAATAAATAAATTAATTAATGAGCCCCTGCAAACAGACTTAAAAGCAGTGTTTTAAAAATCTAATCCAGAGCCGGGTGCAGTGGCGCACACCTGTAATCCCAGCGGCTCAGGAGGCAGAGGCAAGAGGATCGCAGGTTCGAGACCAGAGGCAGTCTGTGTAATTTAGCGACCCCGTGTCTCAAAAAAATGTAAACAAGAAAAAAAAATGTGCTGGGGGCGCAGCTCAGTGGTCCAGCACTTGCAGAGCATGCAGGCGCAAGGCCCTGGGTTCAACCCCCAGTACTACCAAAAAAAAAAAAAAAAATCTAATCCAATACATACATTTCAAGCACATAAGTGATATTGGTGTGGATACACACACACAAACGTGCATACATATGCATGCATACACACGTACACACGCGAGTGCGCGCGCACACACACACACACACACACACACACACACACTTCTTGGATTTTCCAAGACAGAATGATTTTTCGGTAAGAATACTTGACAAGATCTCAGTGGACTGATAATGTTTGCACGGGAGTCCGTTCTATAAATGTTTAAAAGAATCCGCAATATAGCTGGCGGGTGTGCTGATCTCTGAGGATGCAGTGTGAATAAGATATGCTCTCGAATTTAGTGAGACTTAGAAAAACAAATGTTGACAAATACCATTGGTGTTGTGGTGCAACGATACACATTGGTTCTAAGCAGATGTAAGGGCTGGATTTTAAAACAGGATCTGATGATATGCTGCTTTTCATCCTTTGTAGGAACAGAAAATAATCTCAATTTGTACTTGTTTGAAAGCAATGTTCTTAACCTTCAGGCTGATGTCCGACACCTAGCTTATTTTAAGTTAAAATAATGCAAAATCCACATTTCTTTCATTTTCACTATTCTAAATGGCTGTAGTATTTCTAAGAGACCAAGAGAAATAAAGAGAAAAGAGATTGATAGGACCTTACCACTAACAATACACATTTTCCGGTAGCATTGAGTGGCTGCTAAATCTAGAAAGCTAATGACTTTGCGAACTGGTGTCCTTTAGAGATGAAGCTGCAGTTTATCTTCTGCCCACTCTGTCGCAGCAAGAATTCTCCAAGTGACCTCATCGAAAAGCAACTACTTCTGTGGACACAATTCCAGCGTGTTAGTCCCTGAGTATCTTTTGGAGAAGGTGAGTGATGTTGCTAATCATTTCAGGTGTCCGCTTCCCTGGCTTGCGCTGATGAATGTTTGGCTCTTCACTGCTGGGTCTCCAAGGGGTAGCTTGTCTTTCAGAACAGGAAAGGCACTGGCAGGTTTGTCTGGAGAAGATGCAGTGCTGAAATGTTTCTGCCATGGAGGGGACAGTCGTGAAGTGCTGGCTCCAGAGCCACCTGAGCTGGATTTCTCATGCTCAGGTTTATTGCCCAGCACTGCTGGCTGATGTGAGGCCCCAGCCAGCGCCATTAGAGCCAGTTCCGGATCTCTATGTGGACGCAACGAGATTGCTTCTCCACGTCTGATGGCTATCAAGGGGCACAGGAAAATACGAAGGGAGGAAATTAATTCACACACTGATGAATTTTTTAATTAGTATTTAAAAATACAAACTCCAGCAGTATATTTCCCTGTAGGGAACGGTATAGAATGATCCAGGTAATTAGGGGGAGGGAAGATATTAAAATAAACTTATGGATGTAACACAATAGAAGATGTTTGAAGGTCAATGGCGGGCAATCAAACTCAGGATATGAAGCTATTAGGAGAAAATACAGGTAGGCTGTTGCTTTTTCTCTTTAAAAGAAATAGGAACAATCACTCAGTTTAAAATACAGGGTTATATAATAAAGATATATCTCTGAAAGGATATTAAAATGGTCCTTGAATATAAATTGGCCTTTATTAATATTTCTAGTTTGCTAGGTGCTATAAATCATACTTTTATTGTATAATTTTCCAATAAAATTGAAAAGTTAAGCTAATGTTTAAAAGATAATCCCAAAGTTTTCTTTAAGTGTGGCGATAAAGAGCTACATAATAGCACTTTAAAGAAATAATAAAGCCGTTGTGTGCCATTTGTTCTTCTTTTATACTTAAGTATACAATCACCTGTATACAAAAAAAAAAGGGTGAAATTCCAAATAGTATATATCATGATAGCGTTTTTTTTTTTTTTTTTTTGGTGGTACTGGGGGTTGAACCCAGGGCCTTGCACCTGCATCCTTTGCAAGTGCTGGACCACTGAGTTGCACCGCCAGCCCTTTTTTTTACTTTTTGAGACAGGGTCTCGCTAAGTTACGCAGGCTGCCTCTGGTCTCGAACTTGCAATCGTCCCGCCTCCACCTCCCGAGTCACTGGGATTAGAGGCGTGTGCCACCACGCCCAGCCCTCATCATGATAGCAATTTTGAATATTCTTTTGGAAGATCTTTTAAATCTATAACAAGGAAATAATATTTGGCACGTATTCCAGATCCAGCTATCAAGAACAAAGAATAAACATTCATGAAATAAATTGTAAACAGAAGAGACAAGACAATCATTGGGCGCCCGACCCCAGCTCCAGTTGCAAAAGATGACTGATGCCAAGAGGGCCCTGGTTTGCCTTGTGGGGTTGGTGATACTCAGCCACAGTGGTACAGCTGCAGGCTCAAGGAATTATGTTAGAGTTTGGATATAAAATGGCTAGTCCCCTCGCTCCTTCTTTCTACTCTGCTTATATTTCCCCTTCTTCTCTGAGTTTGACCATGCATTTCTATATATTTACTTATGTATAAGTTTTTCTTCCTTTAAGTAAGATTCAGCTCCCACATATGAATGAGAACATATGGTATTTCTCTTTGGAGCCTGTATTCGTTCACTTAAGATGATATTTTCCAGTACTTTCAAAGCTTTGCCCAGATTTTCCATTGAGTATATGGAAGAGATCTTAAAGAATGGCCTGGGTTGTGGTTGGCAGGGAGAGCTGGGGGTGCTGTGGTCAGAACTGAAGCTCTTGCCCAGACGTGCCTCTCTGGGCTTGCCCTTGTACATTAGATAAACACAGCCTAAAACTGCCTCCGGCTGAGATTTAGCTCAGTTGGTAGAGCGCTCCTCTGCAGTCTCTGAGGTCCTGAGTTCGATACTCAACACGGCAAAATGGGAGAAGGATGTGGCAACCCATTCCTAAGGCAATCCTGAAACAGTCAGCCATTGAAAACCGTATGAGAGCCGAGCGTGATGGCGCAAGCCTGTAATCCCAGCGGCTCGGGAGGCGGAGTCGGGAGGATCACAAGTTCAAGACCAGAGGCAGTCTGCGTAACTTAGCGAGACCCTGTCTCAAAAAAAAGTGAAAAAAATGGGCTGAGGTGCAGCTCAGTGGTCCAGCACTTGCAGAGCATGCAGGCTCGAGGCCCTGGGTTCAACCCCCAGTACTGAAAAAAAAAAAAAAAAGAAAACCCTGTGAGAGTCATGAGTTGGACTGGACTCGAAGGCACCTAACAACAACAACAAAACTGCCTCCAGACTGACTTCTCCACAGTGGCAGGGGCAACCTGGGCGTTCGAACAAGCTGTGTGGTCCAGCCTCGGCTGGGGGCTGTGTCTCTGTTACAAAGGGGCCGCAGCTCTGTCTGTGAGCCTGTGGTCTCCTTTCCTGCTCTGGGTGCGGCCACCTGCCTCCACCTGCGGCCTCTCAGAGCCTCGCCTGAATGGGGCGCTGGCTGGTTCATAATTGTGATCTGGTCTGCAGTCTCCCTCTGGGGCATCCCTCCCTCCTGGGCTGCCCCCTAATCCAGGCCTGGAGACCTGGTGCCCTGGAGGGCCCTGTGATGATCAGGAGGCGGCCTGAGTCCTGGACCCCTGGCTGACACGTGGCGTTCTGTCCATCCTCTGATTGTTGTGTCATCTCCAGGTTCCTGGTGGGCTCCCACCTGCCCCCAGCCACCTGCTCTTCTCTCCTGGGTCATTTAAACCAGAATACACATTTCCGGACCACCTTCTTCTCACTCCCAAAATTAGTGACATTGACTGTGTGTTGCACATGTGTTTTAGTATATATGGATTCGTGAGTCTAGATTTTGTAATGGCTCTGAAATCACCAGTAATGTAATTTATCCCCATCCTTTTCACATCCACCTTCCCCCCTACTTGAATATATAAACTTACCAGCTTTTAGCCTTCTCCTGTGGGTTATTACCCCACTCCTGGCCATTGCTTTCAAACTCACAGGTCATTCCAGGACTATGATAGAATAAGCTCTTAAGTATTTTGTGACTACAATTATTTTTCCATAAGCTTTGCTGAGAAAATTATGCCTTACTGAATAAGTCAGCTAAACTACAGCCTACGTTTTTTGTTATATCACAACAACAACAAAAAAGGAATGGATTCCAGTTTTCAAGATGTATTCAATCATTCATGTATTCAGTCATTCTCGGGTTTGAAATGGGAGGTTGACCACAAAATGATAATAAATGTGGGAGTTTGGGTATGGAATTGCCCCTGGTACCCGCTCTGTCCAGGGTAGCCTCTAGCCACTCCTCACAGATGGACAACTGCTCTTTTGCAATGTCATTGTCCTTTGTCAATCCCTTATTTAAAATAAATGTGTGTGTGTGTGGATTTTTCCTGCTAATCTGGCTGGAGGTCAGCATAGCTTGCTGCCGTCCTTCCCAATCCACCCTGCCTACCCACACATTCAGAATGTGTTTTCATTGTCCAGACTGACAGACAGGTCCTGAAACCAGCATCTAATCTGGGGTGGCCTACAGCTGTATCACCCCGGGATCTGTTCCCATCAGATCTCAGAAGCTAAGCAGAGTCAGGCCTGGTTATTCCTTGGATGGGAGACTGGGAATACTGGGTGTCATAGGCATGGGAGAAGGACCTGGCAGCCCACTCCCAAAACCATCAACCATTGAAAACCCCATGCATAGCAGAGATGCACTGATAATAGTGCGGGGCATGGCACTGTCTCAGAGAGCGTTTCATCTGTTGTACATAGGATCTCTATGTCTTCTCTCTTCCCTTGGGCATACCATAAATGTCAATTTGTCTTTATGTCTTTGGTCACAAGGAGCTTTGTGATAATGGTTCTGATTTCTTTGTGCTTAACTTTCTAAGACTCTCATCCCAAGCCATAAGCTTCTATGTCCACATTGGTCCCCACACACTTCTGTGGACTGTGGCTGCTTAGGCTCTTGCCTCTCCTCACTAAAGTACTGACATTCTAGGGAAATAGCTTTCCTTCTTCACTTGCTCTTTCAACAACAACACAATTTCTCTTCTACTGAATATATAAGAAATGCTTGTATAGGTGTGGATTCTAAAGGTAAAGTTGGTTTGTGAGCAATTAAAATAGGGTCTTTGCATTTGCTAGTTTTTGCTGCCTGAAAAACATCCCAAAACTTAGTGACTCCACAATTTTGAAGAAATGAATCCTTGGAGAGAGGCCGAATGATTGGTCTGGGACCGGGGTAATGAGTCCCCAAACTAAATAACTTTTGCTTAGATGTATTTTCCAAAGTATTTTAATTTAGAAATAAATTATGTTTCCTACCTTTTCTTCACAAAGAAGAAATGTAAGACCAGAGGTACCATTACCTGATATGCAATCCCCAAATAGGGAGGTGCGAAAGCAGGCCTATCTTCTCCTTTCTTTTTGTTTTCTACCTAAAAGGGTCTGGTTTTGCCTTCTATGAGACTGTTTTGTGAAATTGCCACCAGGTTTCTGGCCTCACTCCTCCACTATTTTGTACTCATGAAACTGGGATAATCACTTTTGCCTTTCATTCATCACCTGGAAAATGGAGGTAATTACAGCTAGGGCTGCAAACCATGAAAAAAACGAGTGTGGGTTAAATATGTTAAAATTTAGAGGGTTCGGGTTTGGTTTGGGATTGGGTTTAAAATTTTAATCTTATGTGTAGATAGAAGAATAAACATTATTTTCTTTTTTTTTCAATTTGTAAATAGGCAATGAGACACAAAACTAGCCCCATTTTTTCACTGGGTTTGGGTTTAGAAAAATTTTAAAAATGCTTCAACCAGAACGGGTTCAGGGTTCAGGGTCAGGGCTCAGTCTGCAGCTCTGCTATCTACGTATAGAATTTAAGCCAGAACCCAAACCAAACCTGAAACCTCTGAATTTTAACATACTGAACTCATGCCTGAACCAATTTTTCATGGGTGTGAAGCCCTGGTGATAACATTTGCTTCACAGGTTTCTTTTGAGTAGCAGTGAGTTGTTGGGGTTTTAGCTCTAGCCTGCCTAAGATTAGAGCCAAACCTTCAACATAACAAACTGGCTGGTGGCGTAAATGAAGGACCTTGGGAGACCTCCTGATGGTAAAAAGGGGTAGGTAAGGTTTATTAGGTGCTCCCCTGATGGAGAGCAAGGAGCAAGCAGCCCCTATAGAGCAGAGCTCTATACCCTCCAAGTGCTGGCTCTAGGCCTGCAGCATGGAATGCTGCAGGCTAAGTGCTGGTACAGCTCAGCCTTAAAGGCACAGCCACAGCCGCTGGTGTTCCATGGAGGTCAGTTGGTCTTGCCTCTCACAGCTCGCCTTCTTTACCTCTCTCCTTCCCAAGGATGGGAGGATTTGGGAGGCTCTTCGTGGCTTGCTAGAATCCTTTGGCTTTTTGGGGCCCCTGATCTTGATCCCGCTGGCTTGCTAGAAGGTCTTGCTGGAGTAGGGAGCGCTGGTCCAGGTGATGGGGTTCAGGTAGCAGTTGAAGGACGGTCAGAGAGGTGAGGGTGAAGGGGTTCTGGGAGCCCTGCTTATATAGAGTCCCAGAGGGGTCACATGGTGGGATTCAGCCAATCAGAGCACATACCTGACAGGTACAGCGGGTAAACTGACATACCTGCCAGGTGGGGACAGTTATTACCTGAAAATTCTGAGGGGAGCCAATCAAAATTAAGATGGTTAGGGCACGTCAAGTTGGCCAGGGGCCATCTTTGCTCACTCGATGGGAGGGGCTGGTTTGAGTGAGTGAGATGAGCCCTGGGGTCAACTAGGGGTCAGCCCCTCAGGCTGTCATGAGGGACCCTAGTTGCGGGATATGATTTTAAAAATCCCCAACAGGGAGTTATTGCATGTAACACACTTCAAAGAGTGCCTGGAGCCCAGTGAGCTTCAGTATGAAGCATCACCACTGCAGTTACTACTGGCAGGCAGTACTGGCATTCCACCTATAGCCACTATTACTACCACGGCACGTGCCACTACCGCCATGTGTACAGCTCCTCAGTAAAAATACACAGCAGCAAGTTGGTCATCAATAACACATAGGCTCCAGCCTTCAGATATTTTAAAATTAGAACTGGAATCTTTCCAATTCTGTGCTCACGAAGAGGTCACGTGAGCCCATAATGAGAATGCAGCCACTTGAAGGCCACAGAAATACTTGTGAGAATGAATTTTAGATTCATACCCTGGCATCCATTGATGGACATTGCATTGAGTCCATATCTTCGCTATGATGAACAATGCTGCGGTTACCATGGGAGTGGAGATACCTCTTCAACCTATTGGTTTCATTTGCTTTGGATAATTGTATACTCAGTAGTGGGATCACTGAATCAGCACACAGATTGAGACAATTGAATTCAAGCCTTGTCTTTTTTTCTATAATATTTATACTTGTTAGGTGCTGTTGGGGCTGGGATTTAGCTCAGCCGGTAGAGTGCTGCACTGCAGTCTCTGAGGTCCTGAGTTCAATTCCCAGCACCACAAAAATGGGAGAAGGGCCTGGCAATCCACTCCCAAGGCAATCCCGAAAACAGCCATTGAAAACCCTATGAGGGTCGCTATGAGTCCATACGGCCTTGATGGCACCTAACAACAACAACAACAAGGTGCTGTTGAGTTGGGTCTGTCTCATAGCTACAGTAGGTACAACAGAACTTAACACTACCTGACGCTGTACCATGGCTGGCACTATTGTCAGTGCTTCTCTGCTATTCATGAGGTTTTCAATGGCTGATTGTTATTTAGGAGTGGGCTTCCAGGTCCTTCTTCTAAGCCTACAGCACCTGGTGTTGCCAGGTGGTCTTCCATTAAAGGACTAACCAGACCGGACCCTGTTTAGCTTCTAGATATGACAGGATTGAATGCCAGAGTGATACAGCTACAGGAAATATTTATTCATAAATTGAATTTTATATGATTTTAATTTCTGTTTATATGACTTTAAAATATTTGCCTTTGCCTCCTGAGTCACTGAGATGACAGGCATGAACCACCATACCTGGCTCAGTGTGCTCTTAATTAGCTTTAATGGGTAGCAATAAAACTTGTGTTGGGTGTTGGTTTAGTGCAAGATATATTTCACATCTTTGTTAGTAGGCTCATTAAAGATCAAATTTAAGATTCAAATGGAAAGGAAATGTATAACTCAACTCAGACACTTGAAAGACCTTTGCTAAAAACCTCTTCCAGCTGTCAGGTATTTGAGTGAATATTGATTGCACGAATTAAACTTCCCCATTCATGAAGGTTCCTTCAACTTGTATATACACAGACATAACGTTCATAATCAAGAGGTTGGAGTCTACCTCTTTACTCTATGTACATAAAGTTCTTCTACTTGTGGAGGAGGGAGGGATAGAGGCAGGGGAAAGCTGTTTCAAATACTGTCTACAATGCTGCTTCTGCCACAAGCCGTGCTTGGGCTTCAGCTTGTAATGGTGGTGGGAAGAGGTAGTGAGTGGCCTGTCTTAACGTCTCCTTCACTGGAGCAGCTGGTGCCCAGCTCCCCCTGTTGTATGTATGACTGTCGTGATCAGTCTCTGAAGAGGAGAAATACAAAGACGTTTGTGAAGCACTGGGAGAGATTTCTTTGAAGAGAGGGAGCTCAACGGACCCCAGTCACAGTGCAAGTTTCTGCAGTCATCTTGGAACAAAGCAATGAGGGTCATATTTTGCAAATGGCGAAATAGCCAGGTATGGTGGTGCACACCTTCAATCCCAGACACCTGGGAGGCGAAGGTAGGAGGATCACATGTTCAAGGCCAGAGGCAGTCTGCATAATTTGATGAGAACTTGTCCCAAGATAAAAAATAAGGGGCTAGGGTGGAGGCCAGTGGTAGAGCACTTGCAAAATATGTGTGAGGCCCTGGGTTCAGCACTCAGTACTGAAATAAAAGGCACAGTAGTGAGATGTGGAGACTGGGTCCTTAGTGGCCACGGGGTCCTCATGTTGTTGTTGTTGTTAGGTGCCGTCGAGTCGTGTCCGACTCATAGCGACCCTCATAGGGTTTTCAATGGCAGATTTCATAGAAATGTTAGTATTCCAACTTTGAACTCCTTCTGTGTAGGAGAGTAATGACTTTTGCATGGTATTTGACTTTGTTATAGATCTGCTTTTGAAATTTTATTTAGTGTTTTTTTTTCTTGTTTTCTTTTGTTTTGAGATAGAGTCTCACTATGTAACCAACACTGGCCTCAAACTCATGATCCTCCTGCCTTCACGTCCCAAGGGCTGGGATTACAGCTATGCTCCACCATGCCGAGCTCAGACTTGCTTTTCTCTTCAGCCAGTTGTTAGCTGGAGAGGAGGGACAGGTGTTGATGTAGACCCGGTGGCGGTGGAAGAGCATGGTCTACAGGGTTCTGCACCTCTGAAATAAGAGGATTTCCATGGTCTTGGGAAAGCACAGATCTTCATTCAAGTTCCTGCCACTCTAACCATTTTCTGTGAATTCCTTATTTTTTCTCATAGGTGATTGGGCATTATGACCTTTAGCTTTCTAACTGCAAAACGGAGTCAATACTGTATTGCAGGGCTGTTTGAGCAGCAAACCCAAAGTGTTGGTTGAGAGGCTGCCACATAGGATGTGGCCACAGCCACATGTTTAAATGGCTCTCCTTTACCTATCCGTCATCTCATAATAATGATAGTACTATGTAAACATTTCCTCCACGTGTCTGGCAGTTTGCTGTGCTGTGGGGATAGTGTGTTGCTATGATGCTGAAAGCTATGCCACTAGCATTTCAGACACCACCAGGGCCACCCATGGTGGACAGGTTTCAGCTGAGCTTTCAGACTAGGACAAACTAGGGAGAAGGAGCAGGCAACTCACTCCTGAAATAATTAACCACTGAAAACCCTAGGAATAGCAGAGAAGCACTGTCAGATATAGTGCCGGAAAAGGAGTCCCACAAGGTAGAATGTACTCAAAAGATGACTGGGGAAAAGTTGTGCATCAAAGTAGAGTTGACCTGAGATATGGGAAAGGAGTAAAGCCCCTAGGACCTCCTTTTGCAGATGTGGCACAACTTAAAATGAGAAGAAGCAACTGTAAATATCCAATAATAATTGGAACATGGAATATACATAGTATGAATCTAGGAAAATTAGGAATCATTAAAAGGGAAATGGAGTGTATAAACATTGACAATCTAGGCATCAGTGAAGTAAAATGGACTGGCATGGGCTGTTTTGAATCATAATCATATGGTCCACTATGATGGGAATGACAGATTAGAGAGAAATGGGGTTGCATTCATTATCAAAAATGACATCTCAACATCTGTGCTGAAATACAATGCTGTCAGTGATAGAATAATATCCATACAATTATAAGGCCAGTTAATATGACAATTATTCACATTTATTTACCCACCACTAAGGCCGCAGATGAAGATACGGAAGATTTTTACCAGCTTCTGAAATATGAAATAGATAGAATGTGTAATCAGGATGTACTGATAATTCCTAGTGACTGGAATGCAAAAGTTGGAAACAAAGATGAAGGCTCAGTACTTGGAAAATACAATCTTGGTGATAGAAATGATGCTGGAGATTGCATGATAGAAATTTGTCAGACCAATGACCTTTTCATTGTACATACATTTTTTTACCAACATAAATGATGACTATACACATGGACTTCACCAGATGGAATATACAGGAATCAAAATGACTACATTTGTGGAAGAGATGATGGAAAAGCTCAATATCAAAAGTCAGAAAAAGACCAGGTGCTGATTGTGGATCATCAACTGCTCATATGCAGGTTCAAACTGAAACTGAAAAAAATTAGAGCAAGTGTACAAGTGCCCAGGTATGATCTTGACTATATCCCACCTGAGGTCAGAGACCACCT
Organism: Pedetes capensis; assembly: GCA_007922755.1. NCBI lineage: Eukaryota > Metazoa > Chordata > Mammalia > Rodentia > Pedetidae > Pedetes > Pedetes capensis. The sequence goes on along the minus strand of VMDO01011078.1, from coordinate 14,114 downwards.
CAAGAACACGTTTGATATGTTAGACACTAATGATTGAAGACCAGACAAGTTGTGGCATGACATCAAAGGCATCATTCATGAGGAAAGCAAAACGTTATTTAAAAGACAGGAAAAAAGAAAAGACCAAATTACATGTCAAAAGAGACTCTGAAACTTACCATTTAATGTCAAGCAGCTAGAATAAAAGGAAGAGATGACAAAGTTAAGGTACTAAACAAGATTTCAAAGGGCAACTCAAGAAGCCAAAATCAAATACTATAATGATGTGCAAAAAGCTGGAGATAGAAAATCAAAAGGGAAGAACACACTTTGTTTTTCTCAAGCTGAAGGAATTGAAGAAAAAATTCATGCCTTAGGTGGCAATAGGGAAGGATTCTACAGGGAAAATATTAAATGATGGAGGAAACATTGAAAGAAGGTGGTAGGAATACACAGAGTCATTATACCAAAAAGAATTGTATAACCAAGCAGTTGCTTATGATCAGCAACCAATGGTACTGAAGGATGAAGTGGAAGCTGCCTTGAAGGAATTGGTGAAACACAAAGCTCCAGGAATCTACAGAATACCAATAGAGGTGTTTCAACAAACAGATGGAGCACTGGAGGTGCTAACTTGTTTATGCCAAGAGATTTGGAAAACAGCTACCTGGCCAATTCACTGGAAGAGATACATATTTGTGCCAATTCTCAAGAAATAGGATCCAATAGAATGAAGAAATTATCAAACAATGTCATTAATACCTCATAAAAGTAAAATTTACTGAAGGTCATTAAAAATTGACTGCAGCAGTATATTGACTTGGACTGCTTGAAAATCAAGCCGGATTCAGAAGAGGGTGGGGAACCAGGGACATCATTGCCGATGTCAGATGGATATTGGCCAGAAGCAGAGCATGTCAGAAACATGTCTCTGTTTTATTAACTATGGAAAGGTGTTTGAGTGGATCACAACAAATTATGGATAACATTGAGAAGAATGGGAATACCAGAGCATTTAATTATACTTATAAGAAACCTGTATATGGACCAGGAGGCAGTCATTTGAACAGAACAAGGAAATGCTTGGTTTAAAGTCAGGAAAGTGTGTATCAGTGCTGTATCCTTTCACCATATCTCTTTAATTTCTATGCTGAACAAATAATCTGAGAAGCTGGACTTTATGAAGAAGAACATGGCATCAGGATTGGAGGAAGACTCATTAACAACCTGCGTTATGCAGATGACATAACTCTGCTTGCTGAAAGTGAAAAGGATTTGAAACATTTACTGATGAAGATCAAGGAACACAGCCTTCAGTATAAATTGCACCTTAACGTCTGGAAAACAAGTATCTTTAGAACTAGGTCAGCAAGCAAGTTCATTTTAAATGGAGAAAAAAAGATTGCAGTAGCTGAAGATACTGTTTTACTTAGTTCTACAATCAACAGCCACAGAAACAGCAGTCAAGAAATCAAAAGAGGCTTTGAATTGTTAAAAGGTGTGGCAAAAGACCTCTTTAAAGTGTTGAAATGTAGTGATGTCCCATTGAGGACACAGGTGCGGCTGACTCATGTCATGGTATTTCCAGTTGCATCATATGTTTGTGAAAGCTGGACACTGAATAAAGGACAAAAGGGAAGGAGTGATGCCTTTCAATTATGGTGCTGCTGCTGAATATTGAATATACAAGAACTGCCAAAAGAACCAACAGGTCCACTCTGGAAGAAGTGCCACCAGAGTGCTCCTTGGAAGCAAAGATGGTGAGACCGCACCTGACGGATTTTGGATATGTTGTTAGTAGGGACCAATCCCTACAGAAGGATGTCATGTTTGCTGGATTGGCAGGTGAATGAAAAAGAGGAGGACCTTCTACTAGAGGGATTGACATAGTGTTTGCTACAATGGGCTTAAACATAAAAAAGATCGTATGCTTGCTGCGGTGTCGAGAATTGTTTTGTTCTTTTGCCCGTAGGGTAACTGAGTTGCACCCAATTCAAGGGCACCTAATAACAACATGCCTGCAGCCGTAGCCCTGTGGCATCTGATCCCATCAGATCTCAGAAGCTAAGCAGGGTTGGGCCTGGTTAGTACTTGGATGGGAGACCACCTGGGAACACCAGGTGCTATAGGCTTGGGGGAAGGACCCAGCAACCCACTCTCAAAAATCAATCCGTCATTGAAAACCCTATGAACAGCAGAGAGGCACTGCCAATAGTGTTTCACCTGTTATACGTAGGGTTGCTATGAGTTGGATACTGACTTGACGGCACCTAACAACGACAATAGCAATAACATGTTAACACTTATAGGACTGTAAGGCTCTGAAAGAGCTTCATGTGCTTGTTATCACTGTAAAGGAAATGACTCCAAATACGGGCGATTTACTGCATTTTATCGTCTCTGATCTCTAAGACCTAAGAGACTCCTCTGTCCAGTTGACTTCGTCATTATATACACGAAAGACACTTCTTTGAGACAGTTACTGGTACTGGTGACACTGTCAGCGATCGGCTTGTGCAGCCACGCCCACGTGGTCCACCTGACTATCACATGTTCTGTTTCTGTTTGGACATGACAAGCGTAAGTGTGGTGACATCTGCATCCAGGACAGGAGCAGCTCCTGCCCAGCCCCTTGCACAGCCTTCAGACAGGATGGTCTGCTGCCCAGCTGGTACGTGGGGAGGCGCCTCTGGGTCGCTTAGATGGGTGGGTGTCGCAGGAACTTGTGGCTGTGGCCCAGAGCTGGGCTGGCTGTGCGTGAGGGGCCATCTGTATAGACACAGGCGGGGAGCCTTGGTGCCCAGCTGCCCAGGCCTTTGGGCTGCCATTTAGGCTCATTGAGCCTGTTGCCCATGCTGAGAATGATTTATGTCAGGGGAGGATCTGGGGACAATTCGAGTTAATAGAGCTGAGGGGTCACTTGACCCGTGGTAGGAACAGTGTTCTTTGTGAATACCAGGAAAATAAACCTTTAGAAAATTGCTTTTTTCTGAAACATTCAGAGCTAGGTTTTGTTGATTCTGGAGTGGGCTCATGTCCCCACCTATCTGTAAAATCCGTTGTCCTCAGTTGCCCAAGGGCAAAATCCTGGCCACTGGTGAGAGGTTCTGTCATGTGCTTGTGCAGCCAGGCCTGTGGCTCTGCCTCCCTGTGCTCGCTGTGCCTCCTAAGCTCTCAGCCTGCGGGATGCATCCCTCTGCCCAGTGCCATACTCCTATGTGCATGGACTGGACACATACACAGGCACACACTGCACAGGCACATGGTAGACACCACCACACAGGCTATATGGGCGGGTCTCACATAGGCAAGGCCACCGTGCGCACTGCACAGATCACCCGTGCTATGCACACGGCACACACAGAATTCTCACACTGTACCCACACAATACACACATCACACATGCCCCGCATGGACACACGCACGCCACACATGTGGACACACAGATGCGCAGTGCACTGCATGGACACCACACCCACATCCACATAGCCACACACATCCACATGCGCACCACATGGAGACGCACTCCCCACATACATGCCGCATGCATTATGCACACTGGCCACGTGCACATATCCGCACATGCTCGCATACACACTGTGCACACACATCTACCTGCAGTAAACAGCCCTGCACCTGTCACGGGACACACACACCATCCGCTCACAGCACACACCCCGCGCATCATCGCACACTCCCCTTGCCTGGGTAAGCCTGGAACCTCAGCTCACAGGGGTCTGCGTCCTGTCCCCGCTGCTGGCGAGGGGCCAGGCTGGTCCCCCGCAGAGCCTCAGCATCTCTGCTGCCTGCCAAGCTCATGCTTTCATACCGCACTTGCACACCTGCCCTTCTGACCAGACCGAGTCTGTGGCACATGGGGAGGGGACCCTGCAGCCTAGGTCTCTTCAGGACACTTGGTGAGTGGCAGCAAGTCCCCTGGGAGTGCCAAGGGCTCTGGCCAGTGCCCCGCCAGAGGCCCCTGCTCTTCCCCTGTCGGGGGCAGCTTGCCTGGGACTCCTTATTTAGAAGGTGGTTGCATGCCAGGTTCTTGTCCCAACAGGAAGTGAGCGAAGAAGGAAGCCCATGTAGGAAGGGGCCACTAGTGAAGGGAGAAGTCACCAAGGTCCCAAACAAACCCCTCGCACTGTGGTAGGTGGGAGCCCTTGAGCCTCCTGCTCCGCTCACTGTGAAAGGTGCTTGCATTTTTACAGAGGAATGTTTTTACACAAAATCAATTTGCTTAAAATACTTCCAAATTCCCTAAGTTTGTGATAGTAGATTTTTTATTTTACTTATTTTACTTTAGCAAATTTAGAAAGGATTAGACTGTCTCCTACTGCAAGCTAAACAGCTGCGTGAAGGAAGGGGTAGGTCTCTGCAGTCACCCTCCAGGCGCGAGATGGACAGTCCTAATGCTCCGACTCATGTCACTGTTATTACAAGTGGAGGGACCATTTAGAATGTGACCAGATGAAGGCTATTTTAAATCTGAGAAGGCTTGGGAGGGGGACCCAGAGCGGCAAGAGGCAAGAACTGGACCATCACTGCAGTGAGGCAACCTGGCTTCTAGAAGGCTCTCTCTGCCCCAGGGAGTTGTGCAGCCCAGCCTCAGACTGTCTGTGTTGTACTGGCTGTCTCTCTACTGAGGGGAAGCTGCCCAGCTCCTTGGCCTTGTGAGGCATAGACTAATAATCCACATTAGCCGTGAAGAAGTATAACTTTGTCATCAGCAGAAGCCCAAGGGGCCCTTCTGCGTGGGACCTACGAAGCCCTCAGAGGAGTTTCACTCTACTGCCTCATTCACTTTACTCTTCTGCTGATGCCTCTTGCGAGTGTGGGCATGCAATCGACTCGCCATTGCCCAGATCACAGACCACCGAGAAAATACTAGCCAGGGAAGACTCCACGCGGACATCTGGCGGTCAGATACTCCATGGAGTACAACCCTGGCAACCAGCCACATTCTGCCTATAAGACACGGCAGCATTTCTCACAGAGGACAACTGGTGAGTTTGCCTGAGGCTCCAGGCGCAGTGGCCATTTCTACACCGTGCTGCCAGTGCAGTGGTACGAATGTCCCATGCAGGAGTGCAGGTCTCAGATTCACCAGGGGTGGAGTGATATCATCCTGCCCACCTCAGCGTGGGAGTGGCGAGTGACCACAGTGCAGGCTCAAGCCAGCACAGGCAGAGCACATCCAGATAGTAGCCTCTGCTAGCAGCCACAGCATGGCCACCTCCCTCCTGCTGCCCAGATTGCCTAGCAGGGCACTTTGTGGCAGGGCAGTTTCACAGCACGACTTCCACATAGACACATGGGCACATGCGCATGCCGGCCTTAGATTCACCAGGGGTGGTCTGATATCATTCCTTGTTATCCCTGAATGCTTCACCCCCAAATATGTTACAGTGAATTTATCTCCCTTCACCCTGTTGGGCCCTCAGGAGGACTGGTAGCCAATGACGGGTATGATCTCTCAATATAAGCGGAGGGACAACCTAAGACAGGCACAGTTGTGGAGAGGCCATCAGGAGAGGCAGGGCTGCCTGGAAAGGCTGAGATGCCCACCTTGCTAGAGGGAGAGGCATAATTGCCCACCTGGTCACTGTGACCTTTGTTTGACATTGCGAAGGTTTACTGGTGCATGTGGTATAACGAGTTTTGAGAATACTAGTTGATGTCATGGTTCCTAGAAGGTCACTTACCGATTATCTCTTCTGATTTGGAGGGAATGTCCAGAGAATTTGACCTTCCCTGATCATACCTTTGATTGGTATAATTATATGATGCATAGTATGAAAAAAGAGATTAGAGAAACAGTAACAAGGTTAAAGAGGCTGGGATTTAGCTCAGTTGGTAGAGCGCTGTGCTGCAGTCTCTGAGGACCCAAGTTCAATTCCCAGCACCGCAAAAAAAATGGGAGAAGGGCCTGGCAATCCACTCCCAAGGCAATTCCGAAACAGTCAGCCATTGAAAACCCTATGAGGGTCACTATGAGTCGGATACCAACTCGACGGCACCTAACAACAACAACAAACAAGGTTAAAAGTTCATGCATTCCTTCTCTGTTGGCTGTGATTGTTACTAAGAAATAAAGTTAAGATATAAGGGGGCTAAAGAGAGCCCTAGCAGCTCTTGGCCACTGCTCACTAACATTCTTGGCTGTCCGTCTCTTCATTTCTTGTGGAACATTAAGACAACATTCCTCTCACTGCAGCACAGGATAGGCTAGGGACTGTGGTGAGGACTGGAACCCTCACAGGCAGAGCATGCCCAGATAGTAGCCATCAAGGGTGCAGCAGTGCACTTAGAGCCAGGGCAGTTCCCCTTGCAACTTCCACAGGGGCAGGTGGGCCTTGGATTCACCGGGGGTGGACCAATATCATCCTGCCCACTGCAGTGTGGGATCCGCAAGAGTGCACTGGGATTTGGAATGTGCAAGGGGGCAAAGGGCCCGGCATTGAGATCTGACTCCATGGCCATCTGCTCCAGCCATAGGGACTGGGGCTCTGCTCTCTGAACTGGGATCTTAGCACCCACGCTCTGTGGAGGAGGTAAAAGTCTTAGAAGGACAGCATGGGTCACACTGCCTTTCTGCTAGCACAACATGGGTGGAGCACCCAACAGGGTGGATCTCTGAGAGCACCCTGTAACCCAGTTCAGCCTGAGAGACCATGTGCGCTTTTGGCCATCATCCCGGCCAGAGGGACGCTGTGCAGAAACCCCTCCCACCAAACCTGCCTGCTTTCAGCAAGAGAGTGGGTAGGGAAAACCCCTTTCCATGCAGCAGAACTGAGAAATCCCCAAATAAAGCTGTTTTCACTGCTTAGGAGCATTTGCACAAGAGAAAAAGAAAGACAGGGCTGTAGACGGAGGTGCCAGTAGGGTTGAAGTTGGAAGACCATGCGTGGCTTCTCCTAACGGCAGCAGACAGGAAGGAGAGACCACAAAACACCAGGAAAAGACACTCACCTGAGGGAAGTGAGGTGGGGCCCTCTCAGAAGGTTGATGACTGCTGCTGGTAGTAGGAAAGGCAGTCAAACCTTAGCTCTATCCTCAGCATAGCATTAAATGGGGGGAGGACCTGGCAGCCCATTCCCAAAAAGGATCTTGAAACAATCCACCATTGAAAACCCTGTGAATAGCAGAGAAACACTGCCATGGTACAATTATTCAGAGAACATGCCCATCAAATTAAAAAATTAAAAGAAAAAGAGGGATGTGCAGGGAGAAATTGGGAGGAAATTGGCAAAAACCCCCAAACCGGGAAAATGGCTATTGAAGATCTGGTTTGTAAATTAGAAATCTAGGGAAAATGAAGGAAACTTGGTTGGATGTTTGTACAAAACCCTTTACAAAGTCCCTGAACCTGATTGGACAACTGGACTCACAGCTGATTGGCTTAGGCCATTCTGTGGTTGAGCTATATAAGGAGCTACACTGTGGCAACTTGATCTCTTTTTCGCCCTGATCTTCGACCACCAACAAAGAAAGACCTTTTCTCACCCATATCATCCACAAGGAAACAACGCTCTCCAGTGTCGACCATCAACAAGGAAAGAACACGGCACCATGTCAGGGAGTGTTTCTTTCTGTGTACAATAGGGTTGCTATGAATCAGACCCGACTCCATGGCAACAACAACAATAACAACAACAACAACAACAACAACAACAAACAAAAACAACAGAGGACTGGATGTATCACTGCAGCTATTAAAAATGCATTGCCTGACATGATGATTTTCTTATCTTTCACATACCTAACAATTATTTTAATTAAAAATCCCATTCTGTTATAGAACAGAATATTGCTTGTATCCTTTGCTTTCAATAAAATGTTGAAAAATCTCTGCTCTCTGAAATATTGTTGCTGATGAGTCACCTGATGTTAGCCTATTTCAAATTTCAAAATACATGACCCTTGTTTTCTTTGTAAGGTTTAGGAACATCTCTGTCCTTTAAGATGGTTTAAAAATTACCTAGAATGGTTTGAAAATTAACTGTCTTCTTTGATGTCCCTTACTACTGCTGTAACTCTGAACATGTTGGGCTATTTGATGTTTAAAACGTTGGATTTCTCTGTAGCTTCATGAAAATGTCTTCTTTTATAAGGCTATGCTTAATGTTTTGTAAGCTGTACATTAACAGTGGATGTAGAGCCTCCTGATACAATTATTTTGAATAATATTATTATCTGTGGGCTCCTCTGACAATGTACATCTATATCAAAAGAAAAATAACCCCAATGGAGGAAGAAAAAGATTTTCACATAAGTTTAAAGAAAAAGCTGTTAGGTAAATTGATGTAAGTCAGGCCAGATTAGGGCAGACGAATCTTGGAGGGTAATAGGAGCTCAGGATCTGTCTCATGCAGGGTAGCAGAATAGATGTTACAGCAGGAAATCGAGAGATGAGCAAACGCATGGTAATAAACGCAGACACATTTAACTAAGTCGGAGGAAGGTGTTAGCAAATGCCCATTAACTCTACCGGGCTGGGATTAGAGTCATAGTAGGGGAAATAAGCCTGCAGCCGTAGCTCTGTAGCATCTGATCCCATCAGATACATCTGAATAATCAATGCAGGGTTTGTTTGTTTTGGTTTGTTTGTTTGTTGTTATTTTTCTCAGTGCTAGGATGTTGCACTCAGGGCCTTGCACACGGTAGGCCAGTGCTCTGCCATTGACTACACATCAGCCCCTTTATGATATTTTATTTGGAGACAAGGTCCTGTTTAGTTGTGCAGATTGCCTCTGGCCTCGAATTTGCCATCTTTCTACCTTAGCCTCCTGAGTCACCATGATGCCTGGCCCAATATAGTTGTTTAATGTGCACTTTTCCTCGTTTTCAAAAAATTAGGAAGAATGCTATAGCAGTGCTTAACTCACCTACGCAATACTTTGGAAAAAGCAAACTTGTTGATTGAAGGAGGCCGCAGACAGAACATTATATCTTATTTGGGTGCACATCAATAATTTCCCCTACTCTCTTTTCCACAAAGCTTATCTGGCTTTGGTCTACAGTATAAGATATTAACCTCACACCTAATTCATAGTATGATTACAGAAATATAATTGTTTTGCACCTTTAACTGATAAAAATAGGAAAAATCAAAGGTTCACTTTTCCAATGCAACATAATCAATGCCAATTTTATGCCAGGTTTTGGACTGATATAACTGAGGACTCTTTTTAATCTACTATGGAATCTTCCATGTATTATGTAGAATTGGGTTCAGATCCCTGGATTTCTGGCTTGACCAGCCCTTGGACTGGCTCATGATCCCTCAGTGACAATTGGAATCTGCTTGTTCCTCGCTCAGTGATACTCCACATGTCCCCTGCACTGCTTCCTGTGAGAACCCCTTGATGACAGAGGCCATGTTTTATTCATGTTTACATCCTCAGTTCCAGCACACTGTCTGCAAGACATATAGGAAATTCTAGTGGATAAGTAGACGAGAGGGAAATAGGATAAGTCTACTGAAAAACTAAAGGTATCATGAAAATAGCAATAACAGTGTGAGAGCCAGAGAACAGAATGACTCAGGGAGGGGAAGGCCAGGGCTACGTAGAGCTTTCAATGATGGATCTGCAGAGACTGCTAGAATGCAGGAGAAAATCGAATGGAATTGTCACCTGGTGCTCACCATTTCTTTTAGAGGAGATCCTAACTTACAAACCTAGTGTGCAGCAGGCTGCATCTGCAGTCGAATCGGCTGTACTTACAGTGAGGTCTGACGCTTGTGGTCCACGGTGGTGTGCAGGTGAGAATGTGTGTGTGTGAGTCACTAGCATGGCGTGCCTCTGTCCTCAGCTCTCACTGTGAATGTGCTGCAATAGCTATCAGCGTGCCAAAGAGAGCATAAATCATCCTGTGTACATAGACTTTCCAAAAGAGATTAGTGGGAAATGTGCTCCAGAATCTATAGACTCCTTGGAGTTGAACCCAAAGACCAGATGCTGCTGGAGATCCCTGGGGAGGAGCTGCCTTTGGAGCGAGCTGCCCTCTCCCATCCTGGCCTCCTTCATGTGCGACTATCTGACCCTGAGCTTGTTGAATGGGGCTTTCGTGGATCCTCCAGAGCTCCGTGAACTGTCAAGAGAAGCTGAAGAGAAAGGTCTGGCTCGTGCCTGAGAACGTTCTGAATGTTCTCGTGGGGGTGACCTCTCTCTTGGCTGGGACTTAGCTCAGCTGGTAGAGCGCTGCTCTGCAGTCTCTGAGGTCCCGAGTTCGATTCCCAGCACCACAAAAATGGGAGAAGGACCTGGCCATCCACTCCCAAGGCAATCTTGAAACAGTCAGCCATTGAAAACCCTGTGAGGGTCATGACTATGAGTCAGATATAACTCTATGGCACCTAACAACAACAGCCTCTGGCTTAGACAATCTGGAAGGGTGAAAAGGACTGAACGATTGCTTTCTGATGGGTCCAGGATGTGCCACAATCAGGGATCCCCATACCCCAGCATCGGGGCAGGGGACACGACAATGTTTCCCATACACCAATGGGACAGATGGGCCGCAAGGGGACCTGTCCTGCAAAGCTGCTTGGTGCAGTGGAGAGAGCTTAGAGGGCCATGGCTGGGCACGCAAAGGTGGGTGGAGAGTCCACAGTGATCATCAAAGTCGAAGTGCCTTAATTTTGGGTAAAGTTCCCAGAGGAGAGGGGGCCCAGCAGAGAACTTTCAAAGTGACCAAAGAAGGGTCCCAGAAGGGAAGGAGCCAGCAGCCACTGTTCCTTAGGTTCACCCAAGCAAAGGGCACAGAGGGGAGACGGCATCTCCCTCCTGCTGTCTGCCCCGCAGAGTGTGGAGGGCCAGCGAGGGGAGAAAAGCAAAGAGCAGAGTTGTGTTATGTTGTCTTTTTCCCTGTGGAGTCTGAGTCAGTAAGAGGCGGAGGACGTTCACGTAGAATCAAGGGTAAGCGCAGGATCACTTCCGAGGTCACGATTTCAAATTACTGAGTCAGGGAAGGTACAGTTTCCAGGATGGTGGAGTCAGGAATCTCGGGCAAGTGCCAGGGAAACTCACGCCAAGCACTGCAGTGAATTTGCTGACTAATGAGAGACGAAACAGGATGTTTACATCAGCTCAAAGTGCTTCAGGAGTTAGACATACCATAGAGACTCGTTTAAAAATGTTGGGACATCATTCTTGGCAGGGTGCAAGACTGGCAAGTGCCTTAAGGAGCAATAAACCTTAAGAGTGGGAGTTGTTTCATCAAGGAGACATTCTTTGTATCCCTCCCAAACTCCTGCGCGTCATCCTCTGTACCTGCCGAGTTGTGCAGCAACGCATCAACAAAGTCGAGGCTCGCTCTGCATTGGAGGACCCCGTCTCTGCGCTATTCCCAAGTTTCAGACAACTGGGTTCTGATCCTGAATTGAATCAGCGCTTCAAACAAGCGATGTAAGAACCGTCTTGCTCCCTGTGAGGGAGAAGCAGCCCCGAGGAACCAGGCTAACCGTGGCCCTCACGGTCTGGGGATGAGTCCTTGCATGACGGAGGGGATGTGCAAATGGACAGAAGAAGCCAGAAGGATGGACGCGCTGCTTAGGTCCTAAGATGTACTTTCCACCCTTGGTTTACATATGTCGCTAGCACTCCTGCCCAGCTGTTGGTGACTTCTGTGACGTGTGCCTTTTTGTTGGAAGCTCTGAGCTCCTTCCTTCTCCTGGCCAGCTATCTCCAGTGCACGCTTCGGCACTTACCCCACCAAGGAGGAGCAACTGGACAGGTGCCCCAGGACTCCTCATCCAGCAATGGCGCCCTGGTTGGGAGATACTGATGGTGTAAGAGCTCACACCTTGGAAACTGGTGCCGCCATGACTCACCTGCTCCTGGGGGTGTTTTCCAGAGAGCTGGTTTTCAGGCATCGACGGGCAGACCAGTGGCTCCCACCTCTGGTGGGCAGGCGCCCTCTGAGGTGCCCCTCAGCCCACACTGCCTGCAGTGGGTTTTCCTTCCAGCTCTTGGCCATCACCTCTGGGGCATCTCCTGAGGGACAGGTCCCCACTCCACGCTGTCTGAATCTGAGTGCGCAGAGCCCAGGGTTGAGGGATGCTTGTTGTAACAAGCTCCCGGATGTTCTATGTCCTGGGACGTTTGAGAAACACTCGTTTAGGGTTGACCTTGTCCAAGAGGCCCTTGCGTGGCTACTCTGCCTGAACACATCGTGTTCCTGCATGAGTCTAACCGTTCCATGATTTGTTCTGTTCTTATCAGCATTACGACAGAGTCAATTTTTAGATGCGTAGGAGAAGCCAGACAATTTCCTAGACAACAGAAGAGAGGAGGTGAGCCGTCAGGGAACCGAGGGAGGAGCTGGCGTGGAAGGAGGAGGCCCCGCGGCAGCCTTTCTTTCTCCTGGTATAATAATCACGTTGACGTCTGCAAATAGGATCCTAATTTTAAGTCTCAGGTTGTGTGAGGTGCCACTGTTGCTCACCATTACGGGTTCGACGCGATAAACTGGCATCATCGTGGTTGGGTTAAATTCTAGATAGTACAGTAAATAACACAACCAGTAAGAACATGGCTGGCCAGTCATAACACAGGCCTTAAGAAATGTGTGTGTGTGTTTGTGTGTATTGTTAGCATAGCCTAGAGGTGACTTGAAGCACAAAGAGGACTCGAGAGAGAACTCCTCTGCTCTTGCTGTGTCTTTTCCTGTGTTTTGAAGAAAGCTTCGCCTGGTTGGCAGCTAAGCGTCAGGTAACAACAACAGAAAAATTTGTAAGAACAGGAGAGTTGGTGCTGGGCTTGGTGCTAATGGTTAATGGTGTATAAGTGAGAATAGGACAAGGAAGGAAGAGAGATGAACCAGAGACCAGAGCTAAGGAAGAAAAAATGAATTATGCAGCGGAAACCCAAACATCTGTGCAGAAATCTTAAAAGACTACAGTACTCAATATTCTGAGATGCTTTCCTAGGCAAGTTTGGTAATAAAAGCCAAAGAGAGTTGAATTTCTTTTTTTTTTTTTAATAGGGAGGAACACAATTTGAAATTGCAGAAGAGGGCTCATAAGGGGAGAAAGAGAGAGGGGGCAATCAAGCTGATATTTTTTTGATGGAAGGAGGACTGGAGAAACAAAACAAAACAAAAACCAAAAATCCCTTGTTCCATCCTAAGAAAGTTGTGTAGATGCCTGTCTCTTATCAAAGTGTTGGGAACACCAACAGTTCCTCTGGGGAAATGATTTCTGGAGTCTTTGAAGCGGCAGTGAGGAAAGCAGCATTCAACACCCCAGAGTACGGAAGGAAGCCCATTTAGAAAGGAGGCCCATGGGAGATTTTCACATATCTTAGGGCTAGGTTAGAGAAAAGCACAAAACTACGAATTCATACTATTATACTGCTTCCGTGTTGAGGGGCAGAGCTTAAACTGGAGGAGCAATCATTTTCATTGCAAGAAAACCAGATTTGTGCACCATGTAATAAAAAAATGCAATCTCAAATGGAAAAACTCTGATACATTTCCAAATTGTGGTACTTTCTGAGTGATGACTAAGCATGAAGAGCGAGCATCAGTACCGCCAAACAGCCTGTTGGTTAGAGCAAGCTAGCAGGTTGGCTCCCAGCTAGGCCAGCTCTGAGGGAGGAGTTCATGGCTCCAGTTGGATGATTAAGAGGAGGTGGCGACTGGACAGGAGGTGACATTCTAGGCTGAGAGAGGAGCAGGAGCAAACCTAGTCCACAGGAAGGAGCACTGAGTATGTGAGGAACAGCACTGAGTATGTGAGGAACAGGACTGCATATGTGAGGAACAGGACTGAGTATGTGAGGAACAGCACTGAGTATGTGAGGAACAGCACTGAGTATGTGAGGAACAGGACTGAGTATGTGAGGAACAGCACTGAGTATGTGAGGAACAGGACTGAATATGTGAGGAACAGCACTGAGTATGTGAGGAACGGGACTGAGTATGTGAGGAATAGCACTGAGTATATGAGGAACAGGATTGAGTATGTGAGGAACAGGACTGAGTATGTGAGGAACAGGACTGAATATGTGAGGAACGGGACTGAGTATGTGAGGAACGGGACTGAGTATGTGAGGAACAGCACTGAGTATATGAGGAACAGGATTGAGTATGTGAGGAACAGGACTGAGTATGTGAGGAACAGGACTGAA